>QGSO01000349.1:53553-80738 GCA_011037825.1 Carya cathayensis | reverse complement strand
ACTATCATTTATTTTTCTCGCACTTGTAATTCCTCTATTTAGGTTAATGTCATTTATTTTCTTGCATCTTTAATTCCTATTATTTAAATTAATGTCATTTATTTTTCTTGTTCTTTTAAATTTCAGTCTATTAATTTCAGCAATTTTAATTTAGTTTCATGCATTTTCATTCCTTACTTTTCATCGCTGCATTCAAATCCGACAAACAAATCTAAAAACATGAATCTAGTCCATGACTAGTAAAATTTCCATCCATTGCACATACCATTTATTTTTTTTTTCTTTGTGAAGTTTTTCACAATTTTTCAACGAGTTTAAATTTTGAGTAAATTTTCCCTGAGGAGACGATCTAGGAATTTATTCCTTATTATTACACGACATCCTCCTGCACTTGGGATAGCATTAATGCTACTCATTTTTGAGTGAGTCACCTACATAGCTGAAAAATTCTATGAAGATAAAAGCAAGTGAAAGAAATAAATGAAGGGAACACAAGATGGGACTCACGGATGGAACTTGATTAAGGCTTCACATGGGTAGTGGGTGGAAGGATTCTTGGTGTTGGTTGGCTAGCTTTTCCTATCTTGATCCGTGTGGTGTTCTTTTGGCATCTTAAAAAAATCTGCACTAAGTGAATGATGGGAGCAAATTTCGGTGGATGATCAAATGTGTGGGGCTGGATGTTTGTTAGTGATTTCCGAAAATGGTGAAGGGAAAAAGCAAAAGTGTGGGGCTGGATGTTGTTTAGTGAGTGTCGAAATTGATGAGGGGAGTGGTTGGTTTTTGGTGAGAGAATTTGATGGGACTCACGGCTGGAACTTGATGCAGCACAGCAGAATGTACACGGACAGCTCACATAAGCCACTCACATGCACATGCAATGACATCACACATGCAAAAGGAAGAAAAGCAAAGCAAAACACATGCAGGAAATAGAAAACAGAAGCAAATACATTCACGGAAAGAAGAAGATTGAAGAAAGCAACACATGCAACAACAATCATGGCAACACACACGGAAGCATAAATCACGGCACCTCCACATTTCACAGCTGGAACTCCACTCACACGCACATGCAAGTCTCCCACTCATATAACTCACGGACAGCACCTATAAAAAGAGAGGAAGGCAGCAGGCCAAAGGGAGTTAGTTTTGAAGTTTATTACAGAGTTAGTTTTGAAGTTTATTACAGAGTTAGTTTTGAAGTTTATTACGGAGTTAGTTTTGAAGTTTATTACAGAGTTAGTTTTGAAGTTTATTACAGAGTTAGTTTGAAGTTTATTACCTTGTTAGTTTCAAGTTTATTATCTTGTTAGTTTCAAGTTTATTACCTTGTTAGTTTCAATTTTATTACCTTGTTAGTTTCAATTTTATTTCCTTAGTTAGTTTCAGTTTTTATTACTTTGTTATGGTTTTCAAGTTTATTACCTTGTTTTAGTTTCAAGTTTATTACCTTGTAATAGTTTCAATTTTATTACCTTGTTGGAGTTTCAAGTTTATTGCCTTGTTAGAGTTTCAAGTTTATTACCTAGTTTTGGTTTCAATTTTATTTCTTTAATTTAGTTTGTCTTATTTCTTCGAGTTGATATTATAGACTTTTTATTTTTATTTCATTCTAAAGTTTATTTATATTTTCTTAGTTTTTGATATGGTTCCACTTAGATTTATTTTTGTTACTAAAAATATCATGTGTAACTAATTACTAAAGCTTGGGTTGTGGAATGAGATTAATTTATTTTAGATTCTAGTTTGATGCAATATTTTATTGTTTAATGTTGATTTCACTAAATTACTAGTCGGATTCAAATGGAACATAGATTGTGGCTCTTGCTCTTGTTTTGTTGTTGACGTAAGGCACAACAAAAGCTTGAATTTATCAAGGCCTCTTTCGATTGATTATGAATATAAATTTGGCTAGTAAATTAGAGAATTGTTTTGAGAAAATATTGCAAAAATTTGAGCTTAATTTTATCTTCCGAATATCAATTCCTTGACTGGATTGTTAATCGAGAAATTATCTAGAATCCGAAATAGAAAGAATCTCAAACCCAACCCAAGTATTTGTTTATTGTTTCTTGCAAGTTTAATTCATTTGCTACACACTTTCTCTAAGTCTCTTAGTTTTAGTAATTTTGGAAACATAGATCCACATCCATTTTCATCTTTCACAATCGATACATCCTTTACACAAGAAAATCTCACAAACGCTTTGATAACCCATTGTCCCTGTGAATTCGATCTTGGGACTTACCCTTGTATTACTTTGACAGCTTCTACGCTTGGAAGACAACATTATAAGCAGAGTCAACGCCCAGAATGACCTTTCCATGGTTAAAAATACTTTTGATTGACCAAATGACCATGGAATGATACGAATAATATATATACGGAAACTATACTCAAAGAGGAACAACTTTTATGAAGAGTCATCGTGTGAAAATACTTACAAAGGATTGAAAATCTCCACGCAAAAAGACACATAAATCTGCCTGAGAGAGCCCTTTTGGGTTTCTCTCTAAGAACGGGGTGAAGAAGTGATTAAAGTGAAGTAAGTGTGTCTTGCACAACTCAAGCCTTCTGTAGGGGGAATATATGGACCTTAATGACCCTTGATTGGAGGTGGTTATGTGACACAAAGTGAAGAATAGTTGGGGGCAAAGGACTGCCTGCAGAAGCTATGAGGTGTGGAGGTTGATGGGGTGGGTTTCTCCATCTCATCAAGGCACTATTGGGTGCAGCCAAGGGCAGTGAATGGTTTGCCATATGGGGGAGGAAACTTCTCCAAGAAGCCTTGTCAAGGTGGCCAAATTTGTGGGCCTTGGTGGGCCCCAACCAAGTGGGCTTCAATTTGGGGTTTAAAGGAGGTTTGGTTAGGGTTTGAGATGCTGTCAAGCCCAAATCTAAATTTTCTTGGCCCAAACAAATTTTCAAGGTTTAAAAGGTTGGATAATGATGTCATAACAAGAATTTGAGAAATTAATAGCATGTGGAAGTGATTTAATCAAGTGATTAAACACAATGCTAGAAATTGGATCGAAAAGGGTTTGAAGGCCAATTTAGGGTTTGGGGAAACCGTTTAGGGTTTCGGTTTCAATCAAGCTTTTGGGGTTTCAATTGGAGTCCAACCATTTAGGGTTTCACTAGGGTTGAAACCCTCTTTGATCTGACTCAATTTGGTTGATCAAATGAAAAAGGTTTTGCTTAGGTGGCATGATCTTACACCTTGATTTCCTTCACAAATCCATCTAATGGTTCCTCTTTATGTCAAGTATCTAATATTATTCATTATGTGTGGCTAAGATCTTGCCAAGTGTCCAAATAAAACTTCTCTAACCTAATTTGGACATTGCACACTGTGATTTTGAAAACATTGCACTTAGTACGCTTATCGAGGTTACATTCACTCCAAAAAAATGCACAATAAACTTAGTATTGAAAAATCCTAAATTTTCATATTAACCTACAGTAAAAACCGTTTACCAAAACTCAACCCCGAAATGCCCCTATAAATAAATTCACAGTTTCGAACAGCCGTTTCGTCCGAAATTATGAAAATGAGTTATTGGGCCATAAGATCCTAAATATTCTATTGAGTCTAGTGGCATAAACTATAACGTAATCTGACACTTCTAACTACCTCAAACAATTAAAATCGCATTTCTGGCACCATAGCGAGTGATAACACTGACTATGTTGACAGGCTAAAACTTTTGCAATTAGCCGATTTGTGAAAAATTACGGAGCTTTCACGAAGTTCCTCAAGTCTATAGAAATTCTACCATTGAATTTCTAGCGGGCTATTACATTTGTGCTTCAGGACACAAGCCCTAATCATGTGCTCTAGAGTCTATATTGTTAGTTTGGTTATTCTATCTATTTGAGGTGGTAGGCACTATTGAAGTTGATACTAGCACCCATCAAGCTCTAAAGACTTTTCCAAAATTTGGATGTAAAATGAGGATCTCTGTCCAACACAATCTTCCTTGGCACTTCGTGCAGTCGGACTATTTCTGACCCATAAATCTTTGCCAAACTTTCCAAAGAATCAGTGTTTTTGATTGGTCTGAAGTGGGCACCCTTAGTCAAATGGTTAGCTATCACCAAGCTATTTTTATTTCCAATAGTGGTTCTTGGAAATCCCATTATGAAATCCATCGAAATGTCTTCCCACTTCCATTCTAGGATTGGTAAAGGTTGTAATCTGCCTGCTGACTTCTAATATTCTGCTTTGACTACTCAACACATTGAACACCTATTTACGAACTCTGCTACATCTCTTTTCAATCCTTCCCACCAAAAGTTCCACTTTAAATCTTTAATCATCTTAGTGCTACCCAAATGAATAGTATAGGGAGTATGATGAGCCTTCCTTAAAATTCTATATCTTAATTCCTGGTTGGTTGGGATTACTCTTTGGTCCTAATAGTATAGAATTCCATATGCTTTGATCTCGAATTCTTTTGGCCCTTCTAAGTTCTCTATCTTATGTATCACTTCTAACAATTTACTATCCTCCCTCTGATGATCCTTTAATTTCTCCCAATCCAAGGGTACAATCTCTTGTACCGAGGCCAAAACACCCTTCTGATGATAGGTCCCAATTAGCAGACTTCTCATACTAGTTAAAAGAGACTCCATCAAGAACTTTCAAGTCTAATCTTGCAACTTAACGCATCTGCCACCACATTAGCCTTTCCCAGGTGGTACTTAATGTCATATTGGTAGTCACTAATCGTTTTGAGCCACCTTCTCTATTTCATATTTAGATTCTAATGCTAAAAAAGATACTTGAGGTTCTTGTAATCCATGAATACTTCACACTTTTTGCCATACAAGTAGTGCCTCCAAATCTTCAAGGTGAGCACCACTATAGCTAGCTCTCAATCATGGGTTGGGTAATTCTGTCCATGGTTCTTCAACTGATGGGAAGTATAAGTGACTACTCTCGTTCTTAAATCAGCACACATCCAAGGTCTACTTTGGATGCATAGCTATATGCTACATATGACTTAAGAGGCTCTGATAGTGTCAACATTGGTGCCATTGTTAGCCTCTTCTTTAGCTGAAGAAAACTTTCCTCGCATTTTTCACCCAAAACTAACTTTTTGGTTTTCTTGGTTAGGGCAGTAAGTGGCCCAGCCAATCAAGAGGAGCCCTCAACAAACCTCCTCTAGTAATCAGCTAGTCATAAGAAACTCTGAATCTCGTGTATGTTGGTTGATCTCTACCAACTCATCACCACCTTTGTCTTACTGGGATCAATAGCTACTCATTTTCCAGATATCGTATATCCCAAGAATTTCACTTCTCTCAGCCAGAGCTCACATTTAATGAGTTTGCATACAACTCTTGATCTTTAAGTCTTGTTACTGCAAAACCTACGTGCCTTCGATGTTCTTCCTCCCTATTTGAATATATTAGAATGTCATCGATGAATTCAAAACAAAGCTATCCAAGTATGGTTTGAATACCATGTTCATCATTTCATGAATGTTGCAGGAGCATTGATTAACCCAAAGGGCATCACCAAAAACTTGCAGTGGTCGTACCTTGTCCTGAAAGCAATCTTTGGTACGTCCTACTCTTTGACTTTTAGTTGATGATATCCTAATCATAGATTGATCATAAAAGAAGTCGAAGCTCCTTGTAGTTTATCTAATAGGTCATCAATTCGAGGAAACAGATTCTCTTTGTTTGAGCTGAAAAATTGCATATTTTAGCTGTTTAAAACCAATTTATTTCAACTGGTTCATGACATTATTATTGGTTTTAGATGGAAAAATAGTTAATAAGCATAAATTGGAGTTGTGATTTTTGTTTGATTAATATCATGTTTATGCTTAATTTTATAACTATGATTTAATTAGAAAATATTTCCTCACATATATAATATATTTTTAATAATTTATTATTCCCCTTAATTTTTTCGAGTGTTATTTTAATTTTTCAGTTCAAATAAAATTCATGAAATCCGGTTCGGACCAAAAGTGCATGCTTTGCGAGTCTTTCAAAGTAGAGTTGCTGAAAAAAGAAAAAAAAAAGATAAAATGTTGAAGATTTTGAATGTAAAAGAATTGTCGGCAAGCGCGTGGAAATTAAAAGTGAAGATCAAAGAAAGCTGTGGGATTACGGAAAGCAGCACATGCACAAACAAAGAGGCTTTACGGCAAACAAGAGAAAAAAAAGGAAGAAGAAAAGAGAGCTAGAGGGAGAGAGAAAGGTTGGAGGAAAAATAGAGCACCTGGGGACTCCTACAGGGGGACACACGAACTTCCTAGCTTTGGTGAGAGGAGCTGGAAGGAAGTGGTTTCCTAGGCAGCTGGTCAGGCAGCAGGCTTGTGAAAAAAAAATGCAAGTGGAGAGAGAGAGAGAGCAAGTGAGAAATGCTGGATGGAGAGAGACGTGAGGCCTGGTTTTTGGAGAGTGAGAGCTGAAACGAAAAAAAAAAAAGGGAGAGAAGCTGGACTCTGGTAGAGTGAGGACGCTCGGCGTGGATGAAACCAGGGAGGAGGAACGTTTGAAGAAACCTGAGAAAAACAAAGGGAAGCTGACTCACTCAAAAATGAGTAGCATTAATGCTATCCCAAGTGCAGGAGGATGTCGTGTAATAATAAGGAATAAATTCCTAGATCGTCTCCTCAGGAAAAATTTACTCAAAATTTAAACTCGTTGAAAAATTGTGAAAAACTTCACAAAGAAAAAATAAATAAATGGTATGTGCAATGGATGGAAATTTTACTAGTCATGGACTAGATTCATGTTTTTAGATTTGTTTGTCGGATTTGAATGCAGCGATGAAAAGTAAGGAATGAAAATGCATGAAACTAAATTAAAATTGCTGAAATTAATAGACTGAAATTTAAAAGAACAAGAAAAATAAATGACATTAATTTAAATAATAGGAATTAAAGATGCAAGAAAATAAATGACATTAACCTAAATAGAGGAATTACAAGTGCGAGAAAAATAAATGATAGTAATTTAAATAAACAGAAATTAAAGGTGCAAAAAAAATAAATGACAGTAATTTAAATAGACAGAAATTAAATGTGCACGGAAAATATAAGACATTAAACTGAAATTAAATAAAAACAGGAATTGTAAGGAATAAACTTGATGTTTGGAAATGGAGACTGCGTTCTCCAATCCAAAAATCTGAACTTCCAGATAAAATGATTTCTCAAATAAAATAAACGCTCTAAATAAAATGCATCCTAAAAGAAATTGAACTCTCAATTAAATTAAAATTTCAAATAAATTACACACTCAAATTGAAGTTGAGCTCTAAATAAAATAAACACTAAAAGAAATTATTTCCTAGATGAATACAAAGAAAGCTTGCTTTAACATGGAAAGAAAACTTGCTTCCTTAAGTTTCAAATTAAAGCTGTAAAATAAACTGATGCTGAATGAAAACTAAAACAGAAGCATGAAACTGAAAAATGAATTAAAATGAACAACAACTGCCGAATGAAATGAGAATGAAACTGAAAAATGAAAGCTAAGTTTTAAAGTTCTGTCTTCTCTCCTTCGTCTCCACTGCCTTGATGCCCTTTCTCTTCTGAGCTCTCTCCTATTTATAGGAGAGAGCATCCTACCATTTCTCAAGAGTGGGTGGCCAAACTTGGGAGTGGGTGGCCTAACTTTGATGGGAGTGGGTGGCCTAACTTTGAAGAATGGTGGAGTGGGTGGCCTAACTTGGGAGTGGGTGGCCTAACTTTGAAGAATGGTGGAGTGGGTGGCCTAACTTTCTTTCTGCATGTGCTGATTTTCTGCTTGCTCCCTTGAGTTCCAGCCGTGAGTTCCATTCTCTTTTAGTATTTTCATAAATGCCCTGCAGTACATAAAAAATATATTTCTTTCAAAGGCAAATATAGAACTTTATGTGTATAAAATATTGACATCAATTAATTTGCATTCAATATTAGAATTTGATGCATAATTAAGTGTTCAATCTTTATTTGATAAAATAAATCACCCATTTAAACAACTTAATTATGCAATTCTAACCTTTTATCAGAAGCTTTGGACAGAGACGAACGCACGGTTTCAGAAAGGGAATTTTATTTGGCTGGTTTGGACGGAGAGAGAAACGTGAGAGAGAGGGGCATTCTTCCTTGCTAGGACTGACGAGCGAGGAGACGAAGGAGTTGTTTGAGCACAGGGCCATTTATTTTCTGGGTTTTGAGACACGCTGCATGGGGAGATTATTTTGGGCTCCAACTTCTCTCCACTTTTACTTTATGGTCAAATTGTTTTTCTTGTGTTGAGTTTGGTGTTTTATTTTAATTTTGTTTATGGAGGATGTTTATTTAATTTCTATAGATCTTGTGTTAAACATGGTTAGCTAAATTTTCATACTAAGGTTAGAGGTGAAGTTTAATAATTTGAAAATTGTTTTCGGATCGACGACAAATTTATTTTGTGAGTTTAATCGATTGAATGATTTTATTATTGGATAATTTGATTATCTATATATTTTTCTTGATTTATTGTGATTTCCGAATACAGTAAATGCTTGAGAAATCCCTGTGATAGTCAAATAAATTTGTAAGCGTTTTAATCATCAATCGTTCATGCTCGATCATTCGTAACTATTTTTCTTGATCTTAAATGCTAAATCTTCCAATTAAACGGAATTATTATTCTAGTTTAATTGAAGTAATTCGATCGGAAACAATATTTTAAATTATTAAACGGATCCTCGAAACCTTAGTCTTTTTCCATATCAACACAGCTTATCATTTTAGTCTTATTTTGTTAAGTCAAAAATCATTATCTCGATAACTTCATTAGTTTCAATCGCGCATCTCTTTTAGTATTTTATTTCATTTGTTTGAGAGAATTTTTCACATTAGTCAATCCCTGTGGATTCGATCCTGTAAGGTACTACAACACCTGTATACTTGTAGGTAAAACTGCACTAAATTTTGGTTCATTAATTTGAGTTAAAGTTTAGGCGCAACACTTTTCCTTTATCGTCACCTTATTCAACTCCCTATAATCAATACACATCCCCATCGAGCCATCCTTGTTCTTTACAAATAGTACAGTTGCACCCCAAGGTGAAGACCTCGGACTAATAAACCCCTTCAACATTTCTTCTATCTCTGCCATTAGCTCCTTCAGCTCTGCGGGAGCTATGCAATGCAGAGCCTTGTGAGTCGAAGCAATCGTAGGCTCCATCTCAATTCCAATTTCCTCTATCGGTTGGTAAACTAGGAAATTCATCTGCAAAAACTTTCGGAGAGATTTTTTCCATGGGTATTCCTTCAATAGCTTGACATTACCTACCATCGAAAATAGGGCAATACTGTTGTTAACTAGCATATAACTAATCTTAACTAAGCTTAATGTTACATGGATTTTAGAAAAAAAACTAGTGATAACTCCACCCTCTTCAGTTTCTAGAGCATCAATATCCATATCAACAAGAGTGACTGCATACACTTGAGTTGGTACTTGGGTCCGTGACTTGGATTTGTTGTCTATAATAGAGTGGCTCCACTTCCCTAAACAACATTGGGGAAGTCTATGATCATGTGGCCTAGTAGGCCACACTTGAAAGAGGCCCCTAGAAGTGAGTCTGCACTCACCTACATGACTTTTAATGCAGCTTCAATAGAGTTGGAGTGTGGTCAGCATTTGTCTCTTGATCATGAGCCTTCTCCCTTATTTGCTTTTGCAAATATCCTCAACATTTTTTAGCTTTCACCAGCAGTATACGGAAGAGCTCTCTTCCTCTTTGAGTTGATTTGGGCAGCTATGCCCCTCTTTTTAGCCTCTATAATTGTTGCCACATTAACCAACTCCTGACAGTTGACAATTAGGAAGTAGGCCACTTGCCTGTGGATCCAATGCTGTAAGCCCCGTTGAGACTTTTGAGCCTGCATCTTCTTAGTGGAAATCAAGTGAGGCATGAACTCCCTAATTCCATAAATCGAGTAGCATACTTCTACTAGTTCTTTGCACTAATGACACAAATTCTTGCACCTTCTGCTGCTACATAGATATGAGTTTATGTCTGGCCAATTGATATGTCTGAGTAAGTCTTTTATATTTTTCTTGTCCTCTATATTGGTAGCCCGTAAGACTGATTTGAAGGGGATCTAGGGGTTTGATTGTGGGTCGCATGACTATCTGAGTGTTTGACTCGCTCTTGATGAAAATCCAAAAAAAAAAATTGGCAGGGTAGAAGAGTAAGTTTCTCTCTTTTGGAGGTAAAATTATTCTCATCAAGCATGTTTTGAATAGCATACCTATACATATGCTTTCTGTCTTTAATTTTCCAAAAGGGGTGATATCGGAGATAAAGATAATGCTTTCAAATTTTTGATGGGGTTCGTCGGTGGAGAATAAGAAAAGGAAGTGGATTTCTTGGAATAAAATTTGTATGCTGGTGAAAAAGAGTGGGTTGGGTGTATTTGGAATTTGCACGAGGTACAAGCTTCTTTACATATGAAATTTGTGTGGAAGATTATCAATGATAAGTCGATGTAGTCGAGTTTTTTTACATCCAAATATATTGGAAACTCATATTTTAGCTATGAGGCAATGTCAGAAGGGGTCTCAGTTTTGGAAAGGAATTTTGGATCTTATGCCTTTGGTTTTACAGAATTCAAGGTGGATTATTCAGGCAGGTCATGTTAACTTTTGGCAGGCCAATCGGATTTGTAGGTGAAGGATGTGTTTATGAAAGTTGGTCCCGTGGAGCATGTGTTGAGGGATCTTGTCCCAAATGAGGTCCTCGGCAATATTTTTGCTGCGGCTATAAAGATAAAATCGTGAAGGGACATTTGTGTATGGCAGCCCACGGTTAATGGTTAGTTTAGCACCAAGTCCGCTTGGCAGCAGGTGAGACAACACGGTGAGATTTGCCCATGGAAGAACTGGTTGTGGAAAAAGTGGATTCCAAAGATGATAGCATTCTTTGTCTGGCAGGCTAAGAAGAAAGCTATTCTGGTGGATGGCCTTATACAATAGTTAGGCATACAGATTGTGTCTAAGTGTGAGTGCCGAAAACAGCCACAAATGGAGACACTGGATCATATTTTATGTGGGGGAGTGGAAGCTCAAAAAATATGGCAATTTTTTGCTAGTACATATTGAATGAGAGTTCCACAAATTCAGAATTGGGAAGGTATGATGAGTTTCTGGTGGCAATGAGCTTCCGTGTCTACGCAAGTTGGGTGGCTTCAGGGGGTCCTCCCTATTGATATTTATTGGGCTTTATGGAGAGCTCGATGTGCGGCGAGAATGGAAGGTATGAATTTTAATGCGCCTGTTATTATTCGATCTATTAAATTTTTAATCTGTGATATGTCAAGCAAGATTAAAAGTTTTTGGGGCCAAGGATCCTCTAATTTGGTGATTTTAGAGGATTTAGGTTGTCTAGTTATTTCGTTGGTTACAAGGACATTGAAACTCATTGCATGGAGACCACCAGATAGAGGACGAGTAAAGCTAAATGTGGATGGAGGTTCTTGCAGTAATCAGCGAAATTCTGGTGGGGGAGGCATTATTTGGAACTCTCAAGGTGGAGTTGTGGTGGGGATTTGCTCACTCTTATGGTCATGCGACAAATACCATTGAGGAGCACAAAGCGCTCCTTGATGGGCTTCAGCTGTGTCAGCAACTGGGATTAAGATATGTTTTGGTAGAGTCAGACCCAATGGTCATAGTTGGGTGGCTGGCATCGAGAGTGTGTAAATATTCGTTTCTTTGGGATTTTTGCAGGAAATTACAACTATTGTGGGGGAGCTTAATGTTCGCTTTTGACACATTTTTAGAGAGGCAAAAATGGCTGCAAACTTTCTGGCTAAACAAGGCAAGCAAGGAATTAATTCATATTTTCATGATGACTCCTCTTTGCATGGTCCTATTCCGGGCAGTCTTCGATTGGATAAACTTGGTGTTCCTTTTATTCGATGTTGAATTTTGCTTTTGGGTTGTGGGATTGATTGTTGGGTATTGGGGAATCTTTATCCCTGAGGTTTAAGATTTTAGGGTCTTTGTTTTTTTGGGTATTCTTCCGCCATAAGTTAGGATTTTTTTAATAAAAGTGGGAAGGGTCACTATTGGACATGTGA
This sequence comes from Carya cathayensis, assembly GCA_011037825.1. Lineage (NCBI taxonomy): Eukaryota > Viridiplantae > Streptophyta > Magnoliopsida > Fagales > Juglandaceae > Carya > Carya cathayensis. Next base: position 68,649 of record QGSO01000349.1, on the reverse strand, counting down.
CCTCGGCACTTAAAAAAAAAAAACCCCTCCCTAAAGCTTTCTTAGGTTAAAGTAGCTATATTCCCTAATTCTCTTGCCAATAGTTGCCTTTTGGCATCCCACTAAATATTGGTTTCACCTTGAAGTAGATATTCGTCATATAGTATGGCTTAAGCCAGCCCTAAATATTTCTAGAAAGAAAAGCTCTACCTTCTCTCGAAAACCACCCCAGAGGGGGGTGGGAGTTTTGGCTCCTCCCAGATGCAATTTCTCTAGGGTTTTAATTTTCCAACTGGTGTTTTGCTTTTTATTTTTGTTTTTCTAGTCAAAGCATAGAGAAGAGGAGTTTGATGTTTTCCAGTGGCTAACAACCACAACACGCCCACTGCGGGGTTCCTAAGTTGCCGATCTTTCAGACTGCGAAAAGTTTCGCCAGAAGGAGCGGTGTGTGATCTACACAAGTGGGTCAAAGTGTGCCCGTGTCCCCCACGCGCCACCACACAGTGGGCTCTACTATCGCCATGCATGGCCCCCACACGCCACCACATTGAGGGCTCTGCTGCCACCACGCATGGCATTTCTAAGGCCAGCGACTTTGGCAACTTCAGGATCGACAGTTCAACACACTCGCGTGGTGCATGTCCTTCATGCATCACCACTGCCTCCTTGCTTAGTATTTTTTCAGATTTTAGTGTTATTTCAAGTTTTTATTTTGTTGTATTTCTGTTTCTTTGGTGTTTCCTATGTATTTATATTCTGTTGTGTATGTGAGGTAAAAATAAAAAAGAAATAGGCTATTGGACATGTTGTCTATAGCAGGAGAATCCACTCCTCCTTTAGAGGATGGGGGATGGTTTTCCCGATCCTCCTTTGGAGGATGATAGGTGGATTTTCCTCTCCTCATTCGGAGAATGAGGGATGCTTATCTCTATTTTTACAGAGTGTTATATTCTTAGAAAAACTGGGATTGAAATATCTGTTTTTACAAAGTCTCATATTTCAAAAGATTTTGTCATTAGAGAGCTTATAGAAGTTAAGACAATGTCCGTCACAAAAAAATTTGTTTACGGAAAAGCCCCAAACAGATCAGTAGTTTGGCTTGTAATCTGATTTTTTCCTATTTATCAGTCACAGCTGTGACTTCGATTTCATTAAATGAAATGAAGTCTATTTCCCATCAGAAAAAGATATCCGTCATATAGTACCTTCAAGTCTTTTGTGCTTCTGTAGATTTCAAATGTCCGATCTAGATCGATCAACCATTTGTCTACCGTCATAGGCACTTTTGTGCCCATGAAGTTTGATATCTATACATGAGGAACTTCTCATAGGGGCAACCTTTGAGTTCTACTCGTGGTGGTTCCAGTCAATGCCATTAGACATGTTGCTGTTGTTATTGCCTCAGCAATTCCAACAATAGACAGATAGCTTCCGCCATGGCGTGTCCTCCATCCATGGGAGGATTTTGTTCCTCTTGATTGTTGCCTCTGACTTGATTTCTAGTCAGTCTACCATGGGCCATGTGTTCCTTCCTGAGTCATATAGGCTCACGTGTATCAGATTGAAAACTCAGCACTTCCATTATTCAAGCCTATAAAAACACTAATATTCCAATTCTATATTTTGGTGCCAATTCCTAAGGACTCATGGGTTTACCCAAAGATGTATTGGGATGCCCCCAACCTACGCTAGAGATCAAAGTATTGGGATAGGCAACATAAGGTTTCATGTTCATGACAGATAGTATGCAATACATGTAGAATGCTTCTAGCAATATGCAAGAATCACAACACAATTTTTTTTTCTATTATTCAATCATAAGTTGAACTACAATAACTAAATCCCAAAATAAATTTTTAATGTTAATTCTTAAGCTAATTCATCATCTATCCAAACATTTATTTACATAAAAGAGGCATTGAACTAGAGTAAGAACTTCTAAATTACAGAAACCAAAAGCCTCCTAACTAAAAGCCAAGCTGCTCATGTAGTTCTACTATCAAATGTAATATCGCATTCAGAATTTGGAGGATGGACTCCATGAGGTCCTCCAAACTGAGTCTCTCACTAATCAACCTAATTGAATTCGGTGCGTCCTTCATCATCCTCACCCGAAACAGATTCTACCATTATAGATGGGAATGGTAGTTGAAACTACCATAGTGAGATTTTACAATCGTAGCAAGTTAAGCAACTAAGCTACCAACATTTTATAAAGCATGCAAGATAATAAACATGGTATGTATGCATGACTGACATGACCTTACACTTACAAGAAAAATGACATCATTGACATTAGAGCTTTCATACTTCATAACATGCCTGCTTTCACAAATAGATTTCATTCATTCTTTTTCATACTCTTACAAAGAATGGATGCTCCATGGTTCCCCATAAACCGTGTGCTCCTATTGGTTACCGCATCATATCAAAAGTCCATCGACCATCTATGAGCGGGTCAAAGTCTTATCTGATGGTATTTCCATTACCATGAGCCAGTAGCACCCACTAGTGTTAAGTGTCTCAACCTTGTCAACCTAGGAAATTCCACTCCATTTTATTCACTCTAGAGTGGACATGGGAGTTCCACTAGGATAATTCTCCATCCTAGCATCTCAGATCGTGATAAAAACTTAACATTTCATGCTTGACAAACATAATGGACTTGCATGCTTCAAGATATATGTTTGTTCTATGTGACTGATGTTCATGCTTATGACATATGACAACATGACATAACATTATTACAAATGTAACAAAAATTAAAATAAAATATGATTTGCTTGCATGTAATTTACTATCTAGCATACTTTTTTTTTTTTCTATCTAGCATACTATCATACACCAAAAGTAAGTTTGAAACTAGCTTACAAAAATCCTTGCATATATAAGTAGAGCGAGTTAAAGTGAGATATTCTAAGATTAGGAAACCTCAATAATTAGAAAAAGTTTAGGATCTAACACTCCTAGAGTACTATTGTAATAGACGGTTAGAAATTCAATGGTGAAATTTCTCTAGGATTTAGGAACCTCGTGGAACTTCTGCAAGTTTTCACAAATCGACCAATCGTGTAGGTTTTGGTCTGTTATCATAATCAGTGTTACAACTCACTATGGGGTAAAAAATACAATTTTATTTATTTTAGATAGTTAGAAATGCCAAAATGAGATACGGTCTACGTCATTAGACTTAAAGGAATATTTAGGAATTTATAGCACAATAAACTCATTTTTAGTTTTAGGACGAAATGTTCATTCAAAAAGGCATTTTGATTATTCTGAGGCACTTTGGAGTTGAATTTCGATAAAGGATTTGCCCTATTAGGTTAGTATGTATATTTAATATTTTACAGTGCAAAGTTTATTTTTATTTTTTATAGACTAAATAGTAACCTCGGTAGTAGCACCAATTGCAATATTTTCGAAATTATAGTGTGGAATGTCTAAATTAGGTTAGATAAGTTTTATTTGGATACATGGAAAGATTTTAGCCACACTTAATTTAGTAGTATTGGACACTTGGCACCAAGAGGAACCATGAGATGGAAGTGTAAAGGAAATCAAGGTGTGAGATCATGCCACCTAATTAAATACCATTATGTCCAATCATCCATTTTGTGCCAAACCAAAGAGATTTTCAACCCTAGTGAAACCTTCAATATTTAGAATCCCATTGAAGTCCCAAAAAGTTTGGAACAAACCGAAACCCTAAATGGTTACCCCAAACCCAAGACTTGATTTCAAAACCCTAATGGATCCGATTTTTAGCATTGTGTTTAATCACTTGATTAAATTACTTCCACATGCTATCAATCCCTCAAATTCATGTTATGATATCATTATTCAACCCTTTAAAACTTGAAATTTGATTGGACCTAGAAAAATTGGATTTGGGCTTGATAGCATCGCAAACCCTAACCAAACCATCTTTAAACCCTAAATAGAAGCCCACTTGTTTAAGGCCCATTAAGCCAAAGAATTTTAGCCCCCTTGGCAAAGCTTCTTGAGGAAGTTTCCACTCACCCATGGCAGACCAACCTCTACCCAAGGCAGCCCTCAAATAGTACTTGATGGGAAAGCAAAGGCCACCTCACCACCACTCTTCCCTTGGAAGTTTCCTTGGTTGAAAACTACTCACTTTTTGCCCATGATTTTTCCCCTTGTTTTGGTCAAAACTACCATCACTCAAGGTGCCACTCAAGCCCTCACTTCACCCTTTAGTTTGTGTAAGAGGCGTGCAGACCATCACCCTCTCATTTTGTCACTTTCCCCACACATTTCTTAAAGAGAAACTTAGAAGCCCTCTTCGGCAATTTTCTGAGCTTTTTTTCTTACGCATTTTGAAGCCTTTATATGTATTTTTTGTAACACCCCACCTAATTACCTATTAGCATTAACCCTTAACCTCCCTTATAATACAATTTTTTTTTTTCTTCTGGGGCTTTATACTTATTATTAGTCCTTATAATGTTTTTTCTTAAGGAAGTTAGTTAGATTTATTTTATCCATTAAACTATGGCACTAGGTATCATTAGTGGTTAAGCTTAAGGGTTAAGTATAGGTGATTTTAGTAAGCAAGCCCATTAGTGCTTCACATAAGGCCTTAGAATGTTATGGGCCAATACTTAGAAGCCTTGAACCAGGCCTTATAAGAGTTTTAAGTCTTTGTTGGATAGCCTTTGAAAGACTTGGCCCAAGTGTGAGGAAGGCATAAGGCCTTTTGGGCCTAACTTGGTGTTAGCTTTGACCCATGGCCCATAAATCGTGCAACTCCCACTCATGGCCTTTTTTAAGCCCAACAAGGCCCAAAGCCTTGTCTAGCAATTTTCACACTTCTATTTGAAGCCTATGTAAACCATACCATTGGTTTTCCTCAACCCCAAATGGTACCCCATGCCCCTTAGGACTCCCAATTGCCCATTATGAAGCTTCTAACTTGAGCTAAGGACATTAATCTACTTACCCATGAGTAGTGATCTTTAAACCATGCTTTGATCTTAATTTTCCTTCTTAATCTTTTTAGCCATTTTGATCTAAAAGTTTTCTTGTTTTATTGCTCAGTTGCATTAGTCTTATATTATATTAGAACCATAGATAAATCTCTACACATGCCATTTAGGGTAATGACATGTCAAAACCCTAAAACCAAACCAATTGGCCCACACGTGTGCCCTTGTGTGCATTGGACTAAATAGCCCCGAGCCCAAACTTTTTGCTCCACCCAAGGGCATTATTTTCTTTTAGCATCTCAAAATACCCTTTTCAATGCAAACTTAGTAGTGGAAGAAATTGGTTCCAAGAACCAAACCAAAAACCCAAAAAATCGAATGCACGTAAACACTAGTAGGATTGAAACCGAATGCCTTGCATTTTGGTTTGATATTCTGCTCGCCAATGACCCACACCCTCACACCACCTCCATCACCATTCAATCCCCATGAGACCCTCAAATTTATTATGAGAAATTGACCAAAATTTTTCTCACAAAATCAATGGCATCAAATAACCCCCACTCAACAACACCCTCTCTTCACCTCTTCCCTTTGAGCTGCCACTTCATCATCACTTGGCAGCCAAGCCCCTACCTTCCACTACTTGGAAAAACCTTCCAAGAGTGACTCATGACCTACATAAAACAGCCATGAAGAGAGGACAAGAGGGTGAGTCAAGAAAATGATCAAAACTGTCCAAGGATTTCTACCTTGAACCCGATGGCTACTATGCTTGATATCATAAACTATATTTCTTTTACTTTTTTTTTCCTTCTAATGATGTACCATGGAAGCACCTGCACCCTCTCCTTGCATGGTAGCACCTGAAAATGAAAAAAAAAAATCATTTGATTTGAGTCACTATTCACCTGCACAAGGTGATGCAACCAAGCTGGAAACTCCACCGGCCATCTCACTCCATCGGCCACTCCAACAATCACAAGGCTCTCCTCCAAGCCCTGATCAGCATCCCCTCCCCTCATGAAGCCTATAAAACCTCCATCCACTCCCTCCTCTTATCCAACCTTTCTCTTGAGATCTTGAGAGCTTCTCCTCCCTTAGTGAGCCATAGTGAGAGACCGAGTGAGTCTTTACTGTTCTTGAGAGTTTTTGAAAGTTCTGGTGTTGGGAACTTTAGAGGGCCATGAAAACTGTAAGTTTCCTTGCCCTAAATCTTAGTTTGCATGTTATGTTTTGCTTTTAGTGTTGAAGTGATTTTTGGTTAAGTTTAGAAAAGGTTACCAAGCTTAAATCAAAACTGGGTCCATTAAGCTTAGATTGAGTGTTTAAATCATTTTAAGTGGAAATTTTAGATACGGCATGTCCTAACATGTTTTGATATGATTTAGTAATATCTTAGAATGATTTTTTTAGGTTTAAATTTGAGTTTGAAAGCATTCCATGATAATTTTTAATTCTATCTTGTGTTGATCATCCAAGCATGGACGGTTTTAGTTAAAGATGCTTAACTTTTGAAGTTTTGATTTAATTCACGTAGGTTTGAAATATAAGCATTTTAGAAATTCTTGTGATTGAGATAAGAATGAAAATACATGATTTGGGTGAATTTTGAAGCTTGCCTTCGTGATTTAGGCTAGAAGCGTTATGCTAGATTAATTGATGATTAATGAAGATTAAGGATTTTTAGGCATGATTAAGTGTTGGTTTGAACTTGTTCACCTAAGATTAAGTTTTTAACATGTCATTAAAGATTATAGTAATCATTTACAGTTAGAGAAAATTGAATATGCATGCATTCATAAGGGTTAATAGTTGAAATTACATTGGCATCAACTAGAGTGCATGCCACGGGTTGAGTGTATTTGAACTAGTTCCACTTTGAACTTTACAATTCAAGAGTATAGATGATTTTGGAATCTAAAAAATATGAGGTCCATGAAGTTTGGTTAAATTTGGGACTTATTTGCAAATAGTAAAAAATTAGGGCCTTAGTGGCAATTTTTAAAAGTTAAGGCATATTTTTGTAAATATTCATTTTTTGAAACCTTTCGATTTTGAACATCTTCTGTAGTAGTACAAATCCTAACTTAGTACAACTTTAATTACAGCAGCTATAATTTTTCCAAACTCAGGCAGTTTGTAAGTTAGCCTCTAACTTACACCTTGATAAGTTATTTATGATTTATTGATAAATGCAACATTTATGTTATAATTTTCAGTTTGAGCATGAAACATCATGTTATATGGTACACTGAGTACATCACCACTTGCCTACATGAGATGTGAAATTTTTACCATTTTAGCATATTGCATATAAATATCATTTTCACATTAAAGTTTGCTACATATGCACATGTCATGAACTACAATTTTTCAAGCATGGCGTGAAAATAATTTTTGTCACGACCCCAAAGGCTAGGATGAGGAATTATGCTAGTAGAAGTCCTTTGTCCACTCTGGAGTGAGTAAAAATGGAGTGGTAACCCATGGATTTACGAAGAACAGTCAACGAGCTTCGAATGGATCCTTTTTAAAGAACAACAGAGTGAGGCCAAATGTTATGACACCTAAGGCCGGTGGGTGTACATATTATGATGTTATGTTATGTTGCCAACGCATTGAGAATGAGTTTACAAACAATATAGTTCTAACATATAGGGAACTATGAGTTGCTAATAAAGATGATAACATATAGTTCTAACAATGAGTTGTATTACGGTCACCAGCAGGTACTCACAGTGCATATAGGGAACTATGATGATAACATATGTTATAATGTTACTGATTAAATGTGAATTGCTAATAAAGATGAAATGTTATGATATTTTTGACAACTGAAGTGAAAATGTTATCTATAAGAAAATGTGCACTAGAGTTTTCTAAAAATGTTGAGGAATCAAGGTGGGAGAAAGATACTGATTTTTTTGCATCACGTGCATTTCATATTTATCATTCATCATGCATAATTTATCTTTGTGCATGTTGGTTGTCTACTTTACTGAGATTTCAAGTAAATCTCACCACTTATGGACCCACTATCATTCCACTTGGAATGATATAAGTTGTGTCAGGAATTGACAAGAATGGACCAGTGGATCTGATTGATTGAAAAGGAGTCGGATCTCAACAAAAGACTAGATCTCATTTTATGTTTATGGGCCTAACCCTTTGTGCCTTAGAACGTATGAAGTAGCTGATTTAGCTATGAAGACTTATTATCAAGAATAATTGTACAAAGATTATGCTACTGTATGCTTTGAACTTGTGACGCCCCCAAATCCCCACACACGGACACAGGGAAATCGAGACGTCCGGATGGTGACAACACGGGTCACCATCCTATCGACGAGTGCCAAGTGTGTGTAAGCAACAAATGTGCACGAAGAGACACGCAGCGGATGGCAAGGTCATAACTAAGTACCATAATTTTTCTTAGTTTAATACAAAGCTGTTTAAAACATACATAATAAAATATTACGAACTACAAATATTATTCAAAGCCAAATACAAAGCATTAACTTCAACTCAATACTCCGGCGGAGCCGCATCCTAGGGCTCAGCCTCCTCCTCCTCGATCTCTGCATCAAAATCTACGCTACCAAAAAATGATGCCGCAGGTAAGTAAAATCCAAACACTACTAGATAAAAACATATTAAAACTCAAACAATATGCATGAGAGAATGCCAATGCACAAAACCCATAAAACCATATTTTTCCACGCACGCCAAAAATCTCATTTGGCCCAAAAACAAAACCTTTCCAAATATCACGCCAAAAGTCTCATTTGGCCCATATCCAACTCAATCCATTAACCAATTAATCCGTATGCACCATGACCTCCCCTAGGGGTCATCCGCACACCCTGGCTCCTGTGCCACACCACGGGTAACGACCACGCGTATGACACCTAAACGAGCGATGCCCAGTTCTGCGCCCTGCGCGTTCGTAGCCAAGCATCCTCTAGCCCTCGCCAGCGAAGGGCCACAGAGTCGGTGTGTAGAGCGATGCCCAGTTCCGCGCCTGGCGCGTTCGTAGCCAAGCATCCTTTAGCCCCCGGTCCCGTCGTCGCCCAGCGACAACTCAGGGGACGTCACTCAGTATATCACGCTCCTGAGTGACCAAAGGAACTCCACCGAGATAATACCCCATCCCGGCTTGGGGTCGTGGTACACACGCACCCGAAAATCCATTTACGCCAATAAAACAGGATTTTTTCTCAATTTAAATAAAATGCACATGCATGCACCATGTAAATGCAATCTCAATGCACAACACAACCAACCAACCATAAATCAACAAACCAAGCAACTCCGTCCTCAATCCATCCGACCCTCGAACTCCTCGGACTCAGTCTGGAATCAACCAACCAGCAGATAAATATATATTGTATGAGCAAAATACATTTAAATCTAAAAGTAGAGTTTAGAAAATACTTACAGCGCTATACGGTATTTTTGAAAGCTCACGGCGTTGCAAATGGCGGAGGAAAAGCAGCGTAACAGTGTATTTTACACTGTGGCCATGGGTAATAAATTACCCGTTTTCGAACGGGGATAAACCAAGGCACAAAATTGATAAGGAAATGTCTTGAGATGTTTATGAAGCTAAGGGTAACGAGTTTTGGCCATGGGTGGTGGTGGAAATGGCGGTCGAAGGCCAAAAAGGGGCTGAACGGAGTTGAGCTCATGGGAGCTGCTCCGGCAACGGATTGGGGCTGAAATTAGGTGGGTTAGGTCGGCAAGAGGTAGAGGAAAAAGCTGGGAAGAGATGGTGGCTGGAGGTGGTGCGACGGCGCCAGAATTGGTGAAAATCCGTGAGGCTTGGAGGAGCTCGTGGTGGCTAACGGTGGCTCGGATGGAGGTGAAACTTGGTGGGGATATTCACCGGTGAGAGGGGAAGAAAACTGGGTAGGTAGTATAGGCTACACTGCCGGCGAGCGGTGGTTCTGGGCTGCGAAAGTAACCGGCGACAAGGGAGAAAAACAGGGCAGGTGCCGTGACTTCCAACCGTGCGTGGAGGCTAACGGCTGGTTCGATGGCTCTGAAAATTGATGGGGATGATCTCNGGCTCAGCCTCCTCCTCCTCCTCGATCTCTGCATCAAAATCTACGGTACCAAAAATGGTGCCGCAGGTAAGTAAAATCCAAACACCACTAGATAAAAACATATTAAAACTCAAACAATATGCATGAGAGAATGCCAATGCACAAAACCCATAAAACCATATTTTTCCACGCACGCCAAAAATCTCATTTGGCCCAAAAACATAACCTTTCCAAATATCACGCCAAAAGTCTCATTTGGCCCATATCCAACTCAATCCATTAACCAATTAATCCGTATGCACCATGACCTCCCCTAGGGGTCATCCGCACACCCTGGCTCCTGTGCCACACCACGGGTAACGACCACGCGTATGACACCTAAATGAGCGATGCCCAGTTCGCGCCCCGCGCGTTCGTAGCCAAGCATCCTCTAGCCCCCGCGTCCCGTCGTCGCCCAGCGACAACTCAGGGGACGTCACTCAGTATATCACGCTCCCGAGTGACCAGAGGACTCCACCGAGATAATACCCCATCCCGGCTTGGGGTCGTGGTACACACGCACCCGAAAATCCATTTACGCCAATAAAACAGGATTTTTTCTCAATTTAAATAAAATGCACTGCATGCACCATGTAAATGCAATCTCAATGCACAACACAACCAACCAACCATAAATCAACAAACCAAGCAACTCCGTCCTCAATCCATCCGACCCTCGAACTCCTCGGACTCAGTCTGGAATCAACCAACCAGCAGATAAATATATATTGTATGAGCAAAATACATTTAAATCTAAAAGTAGAGTTTGAAAATACTTACAGCGCTATACGGTATTTTTGAAAGCTCCGGCGTTGCAAAGGCGGAGGAAAAGCAACGTAACAATGTATTTTATGTGACGCCCCCAAATTCCGCTTGGGATTGAACGGACATTTGAAGCGTCGAGACATGCAACACAAGGTTACCTGCCCCCGTTCCACGGACACAGGGAAATCGAGACGTCCGGATGGTGACAACACGGGTCACCATCCTATCGACGAGTGCCAAGTGTGTGTAAGCAACAAATGTGCACGAAGAGACACGCAGCGGATGGCAAGGTCATAACTAAGTACCAGAATTTTTCTTAGTTTAATACAAAGCTGTTTAAAACATACATAATAAAATATTACGAACTACAAATATTATTCAAAGCCAAATACAAAGCATTAACTTCAACTCAATACTCCGGCGGAGCCGCATCCTCGGGCTCAGCCTCCTCCTCCTCCTCGATCTCTGCATCAAAATCTACGGTACCAAAAAATGGTGCCGCAGGTAAGTAAAATCCAAACACTACTAGATAAAAACATATTAAAACTCAAACAATATGCATGAGAGAATGCCAATGCACAAAACCCATAAAACCATATTTTTCCACGCACGCCAAAAATCTCATTTGGCCCAAAAACAAAACCTTTCCAAATATCACGCCAAAAGTCTCATTTGGCCCATATCCAACTCAATCCATTAACCAATTAATCCGTATGCACCATGACCTCCCCTAGGGGTCATCCGCACACCCTGGCTCCTGTGCCACACCACGGGTAACGACCACGCGTATGACACCTAAACGAGCGATGCCCAGTTCTGCGCCCTGCGCGTTCGTAGCCAAGCATCCTCTAGCCCTCGCCAGCGAAGGGCCACAGAGTCGGTGTGTAGAGCGATGCCCAGTTCCGCGCCTGGCGCGTTCGTAGCCAAGCATCCTTTAGCCCCCGGTCCCGTCGTCGCCCAGCGACAACTCAGGGGACGTCACTCAGTATATCACGCTCCCGAGTGACCAGAGGAACTCCACCGAGATAATACCCCATCCCGGCTTGGGGTCGTGGTACACACGCACCCGAAAATCCATTTACGCCAATAAAACAAGATTTTTTCTCAATCTAAATAAAATGCACATGCATGCACCTTGTAAATGCAATCTCAATGCACAACACAACCAACCAACCATAAATCAACAAACCAAGCAACTCCGTCCTCAATCCATCCGACCCCCGAACTCCTCGGACTCAGTCTGGAATCAACCAACTAGCAGATAAATATATATTGTATGAGTAAAATACATTTAAATCTAAAAGAAGAGTTTGGAAAATACTTACAGTGCTATACGGTATTTTTGAAAGCTCGCAGCGTTGCAAATGGCGGAGGAAAAGCAACGTAACAGTGTAGTTTACACTGTAGCCGTGGGTAATAAATTACCCACTTTCGAACGGGGACAAACCAAGGCACGAAATTGATAGGAAAAGGTCTTGAGATGTTTATGAAGCTAAGGAAAACGAGTTTTGGCCGTGGGTGGTGGTGGAAATGGTGGTCGAAGGCCAAAAAGGTGCTGAACGGAGTTGAGCTCGTGGGAGCTACTCCGGCAACGGATCAGGGCTGAAATTGGGTGGGTTAGGTTGGCAAGAGGTAGAGGAAGAAGCTGTGAAGAGATGGTGGCCGGAGGTGGTGTGACGGCGCCAGAATCGGTGAAAATCCGTGTGGCTTGGAGGAGCTCGTGGTGGCTAACGGTGGCTCGGATGGAGGTGAAACTTGGTGGGGATGTTCACCGGTGAGAGGGGAAGAGAACTGGGTGGGTGGTGTAGGTCACGCCGCCGGCGAGTGGCAGTTTTGGGCTGCGAAAGCAATCGGCGACAGGGGAGAAAAACAGGGCAGGTGTCGTGACTTCCAACCGTGCGTGGCGGCTAACGGCTGGTCCGATGGCTCTGAAAATTGGTGGGGATGATCTCTGGTGGGAGGGGAAGAGAATGGTGGGGGTGGTGCACTGCACGGCGGCCGGACGGCGGAGAACCGAGCGGTTGAAGGGATTGCGACGGTAAGGAGAAAAGGAAGAAGAGCTGCACCGGGAGAGAGAAATCGGGAAGGAAAGAAGAAGAAAAAGAAAGAAAGGAAAGAAAAGAAGAAAAGGAAAAGGAAAAGGGAAAAAGAAAAAAGAGAAAAGAAAAGAAATGAGGGCCAATCCTCACTTCGGAAACCAAAAATAGATCCGCCGAAAACGATTTTAAAAACCGTAAAACGATTAAAATAAATTAAACACAACATCAAATAAATTAAAAACCAATTAAAAAACATTAATTTAAAATAAATAAACCAATATATTAATTAAATTAAAACAACCCTTCAGTGAAAACACACGTAAAAGCGGGTCATCACATCCTCCCCCTAGAGAAATCTTGAGCTAACGGATCTCCCCATGCCACCTTAACCAAAGGTATCGTCTTGGACCTCAACTGTTGCTCCTTCCAATCCATGATCTGTGACGGAACAACCTCATAAGTAAGGTCCGGTTGCAACGGACCATATTTTCTCCAAAATCTGGAAAGGGCCGACATACCTCGGATCCAGTTTCCTCTTTTTACCAAAACGCTTAACTCCTCTCATGGGAGAGACTTTGAGATAAACCCAATCACCTTCTTCAAAAGATAACTCTCTCCTCCTGGTATCAGCGTAGCTTTTTTGACGACACTGAGCTGCCGCCATTTTATCCCTGATGATCCGAACTTGGCTTTGCATCTCTTAAATTATTTCAGGTCTAATTATCTTACTCTCCCTGACTTCATCCCAACACAAAGGCGATCTGCACTTCCTCCTATAAAGAGCTTCATAAGGAGCCATCTGAATGGTCACATGGAAGCTATTATTATACGCAAACTCTATGAGAGGCAAGTGATTTTCCCAACTCCCTTGAAATTCCATGACACATGCTCGCAACATATCTTCAAGGGTCTGAATGGTGCGCTCCAATTGGCCGTCCGTTTGCGGGTGATATGCAGTACTGAACTTCAGCTTAGTACCCAATGCTGCCTGCAAACTTTTCCAAAACTGAGACGTGAACCTTGGGTCTCGATCCGACACTATACTCTTCGGTATGCCGTGCAACCGCACTATCTCTTTCACATACATGCGAGTCAACTTACCCAAGGAATCAGTATTATTAACAGGCAAGAAGTGAGCACTTTTCGTTAACCGATCAATAATCACCCAAATAGAATTTTTCCCACTATGAGTCCTCGGCAAGCCCATTACAAAATCCATCGTGATGTCGTCCCACTTCCACTCAGGAATAGGGAGGGGTTGGAGCATACCAGCGGGTCTTTGATGCTCGGCCTTGACTTGACGGCATGTGTGGCATTTCTCAACATACAAGGCAATATCCCTCTTCATTCCATCCCACCAATAATTTTTCTTCAAGTCCCGGTACATCTTCGTACTGCTGGGATGTACCGAATAAGGGGCCGCATGAGCTTCTGCCATGATCCGCTCCTTGAATTCTGAATCTTTTGGGACCACTCTGCGATCTCGGAACCGAAGTATTCCATCTTTATCCATACTATAGTGCAACGACCCTTGAGATTTTCTGACTCTTTTTCTGATATCCAACAGCTCTGGATCTTTCCTTTGAAGAGTCTTCAATTCCTCAAAATCAGTTACCCGAATACCAAGAACTGAAGATAAAATCTCCTCTTGCTGTGAACTTTCAATGAAGAGTCTTCTCATCCCACAAAGCAAAGAATCCAATCCTGACGACTCAGCCTCATCTTCCAAATGCGATTTTCGGCTCAAAGCATCAGCAACTATATTTGCCTTCCCCGGATGGTACTTGATCTCGCATTGGTAGTCATTGATTAGCTCTAGCAATCGCCTCTGCCTCATGTTCAGATTCTTTTGGGAAAACAAGTGCTTCAAGCTCTTGTGATCGGTGTATACTTCGCAAGCTTCCCCATACAAGAAGTGCCGCCAGATCTTGAGAGCAAAAATAATCGCATCCAATTCCAAATCGTGCATTGGATAATTCTTCTCATGATCCTTTAGCTGACGGGTTGCATAAGCAACAACCCGTCCTTCCTACATAAGGACACAACCCAATCCAAATTTAGACGCATCGCTGAAGACTACGAATGGCTTATGCAGTTCTGGGAGCGCTAACACTGGTGCAGTCGTCAACCTTTTTTTCAATTCTTGGAAGCTTCTCTCACTCTTATCTGACCAAACAAATTCTGCATTCTTTCTAGTCAATGCTGTGAGAGGTCCGGATAGGCGAGCAAATCCCTCCACAAATCTTCGGTAATATCAGGCAAGTCCCAAGAAACTCT
>QGSO01000349.1:14951-52344 GCA_011037825.1 Carya cathayensis | reverse complement strand
ACATACACAATAAACTGATAGTAAGTTAGAGGCTAACTTACCTCGATCGTCGCGTTCTATGAGAATAGAGCGCGAGACACGAGGAACTGCACAACAGCTGGAAGAGGAACACTCAAGTCCTTAAGATTTTCACTTCTGAACTCAATTGCCATATTGTAAGCACTTGCAACACCACGGCCAACTTGAGGTTTCACTATACTCGGAAGAGATAAATTGACTTCAGAAAGCCTTTGCACTAAAACAAGTTCATTAAAATTATCAATAACAACCAAACAAACAACTCATTTCTCAATCCATATACTCTTAGCCATAGTCAACCACAAGATGACACCAGTCATCCCGGACTATAATCCATATCATCACTGCTTCGGGACACTGTCATACAGTTTCCCAACATTACACCATACGCTCCACACTTCTCTGCTACGCCATTCAACCCTTCGTGACACGCCATCCGGTGTATCACGACTTAGTACAGAGTACACTCACGTGAACTCTCTTCCATTCACACTACAAAACCCATCACTGCGATACACGTCTCACGGTGCATCGCTACGCGACACGGAGTACGCGCTACGCGTACTTCCTTCGCTACAACACTCATCAACACGATGCACATCACACGATGCATCGCCATACCACACGGAGTACACTACATGCGTACTCCCTTCCTTCTACGACCCACATCACTACAGCGCATGTCGCGCGGCGCGTCGCTGCATTACACAGAATACGCTACACGCGTATTCTCTTCACACAACCCGCCGTATCACATCTACGGCATCCATCTCACGCCTATACTTCACAGCACAGTCCACAAAACTACAAAATCAAGCCTAACACTTCACAACCACACTTCGTTTCACAACTACGCAGCGAACTCCACAAACACTAACTACACAGTCTACAGCCAACCAAATCAACTATGTTAAACATAAATAACTAAAGATAGAGGGTTAAGACGAGAGAGATGTGATTGCTGTCGGGAAAGAATCCAAAACTGATAATTTTAGCGGGCTGTTACATTTTACACTGTGGCCGTGGGTAATAAATTACCCACTTTCGAACGGGGACAAACCAAGGCACGAAATTGATAGGAAAAGGTCTTGAGATGTTTATGAAGCTAAGACAAACGAGTTTTGGCCGTGGGTGGTGGTGGAAATGGCGGTCGAAGGCCAAAAAGGGGTTGAATGGAGTTGAGCTCGTGGGAGCTGCTCCGGCAACGGATCGGGGTTGAAATTGGGTGGGTTAGGTCGGCAAGAGGTAGAGGAAGAAGCTGTGAAGAGATGGTGGCCGGAGGTGGTGCGACGGCGCCAGAATCGGTGAAAATCCATGTGGCTTAGAGGAGCTCGTGGTGGCTAACGGTGGCTCGGATTGAGGTGAAACTTGGTGGGGATGTTCACCGGTGAGAGGGGAAGAGAACTGGGTGGGTGGTGTAGGCCACGCCGCCGGCGAGCGGCGGCTCTGGGCTGCGAAAGCAACCGGTGACAGGGGAGAAAAACAGGGCAGGTGTCGTGACTTCCAACCGTGCGTGGCGGCTAACGGCTGGTCCGATGGCTCTGAAAATTGGTGGGGATGATCTCTGGTGGGAGGGGAAGAGAATGGTGGGGGTGGTGCACTGCACGGCGGCTGGACGGCGGAGAACCGAGCGGTTTAAGGGACGGCGACGGTAAGGAGAAAGGGAAGAAGAGCTGCGCGAGGAGAGAGAAATCGGGAAGGAAAGAAGAAGAAAAAGAAAGAAAGGAAAGAAAAGAAGAAAAGAAAAAGGAAAAGGGAAAAAGAAAAAAGAGAAAAGAAAAGAAATGAGGGCCAATCCTCACTTCGGAAACCAAAAATAGATCCGCCGAAAACGATTTTAAAAACCGTAAAACGATTAAAATAAATTAAACACAACATCAAATAAATTAAAAACCAATTAAAAAACATTAATTTAAAATAAATAAACCAATATATTAATTAAATTAAAACAACCCTTCAGTGAAAACACACGTAAAAGCGGGTCATCACATCCTCCCCCCTTAAAAAAACAAATTTCGTCCTCGAAATTTGCAAGATCAAACACCAACTTGAAACAAGCCACATAATTCCACATAAAACCACCTGCAACCAAGATTAAGAAACGTACCGTCATTACTCAAACAAGTAGGGGTACTACTCCCTCATGTCCGCTACTCACTCCCAAGAGAAATCTTGAGCTAACGGATCTCCCCATGCCACCTAAACCAAAGGTATCGTCTTGAACCTCAACTGTTGCTCCTTCCAATCCATGATCTGCGACGGAACAACCTCATAAGTAAGGTCCGGTTGCAACGGACCATATCTTCTCCAAAATCTGGAAAGGGCCGACATACCTCGGATCCAGTTTCCTCTTTTTACCAAAACGCTTAACTCCTCTCATGGGAGAGACTTTGAGATAAACCCAATCACCTTCTTCAAAAGATAACTCTCTCCTCCTGGTATCAGCGTAGCTTTTCTGACGACTCTGAGCTGCCGCCATTTTATCCCTGATGATCCGAACTTGGCTTTGCATCTCTTAAATTATTTTAGGTCTAATTATCTTACTCTCCCTGACTTCATCCCAACACAAAGGCGATCTGCACTTCCTCCCATAAAGAGCTTCATAAGGAGCCATCTGAATGGTCACATGGAAGCTATTATTATACACAAACTCTATGAGAGGCAAGTGATTTTCCCAACTCCCTTGAAATTCCATGACACATGCTCGCAACATATCTTCAAGGGTTTGAATGGTGCGCTCTGATTGGCCATACGTCTGCGGGTGATATGCAGTACTGAACTTCAGCTTAGTACCCAATGCTGCCTGCAAACTTTTCCAAAACTGAGACGTGAACCTTGGGTCTCGATCCGACACTATACTCTTTGGTATGCCGTGCAACCGCACTATCTCTTTCACATACAGGCGAGTCAACTTACCCAAGGAATCAGTATTATTAACAGGCAAGAAGTGAGCACTCTTCATTAACCGATCAATAATCACCCAAATAGAATTTTTCCCACTAGGAGTCCTCGGCAAGCCCACTACAAAATCCATCGTGATGTCGTCCCACTTCCACTCAGGAATAGGGAGGGGTTGGAGCATACCAGCGGGTCTTTGATGCTCGGCCTTGACTTGACGGTACGTGTGGCATTTCTCAACATACAAGGCAATATCCCTCTTCATTCCATCCCACCAATAATTTTTCTTCAAGTCTCGGTACATCTTCGTACTGCCGGGATGTACCGAATAAGGGGCCGCATGAGCTTCTGCCATGATCCGCTCCTTGAATTCTGAATCTTTGGGGACCACTCTGGGATCTCGGAACTGAAGTATTCCATCTTTATCCATACTATAGTGCAACGTCCCTCGAGATTTTCTGACTCTTTTTCTGATATCCAACAGCTCCGGATCTTTCCTTTGAAGAGTCTTCAATTCCTCAAAATCAGTTACCCGAATACCAAGAACTAAAGATAAAATCTCCTCTTGCTGTGAACTTTCAATGAGGAGTCTTCTCATCCCACAAAGCAAAGAATCCAATCCTGACGACTCGGCCTCATCTTCCAAATGCGATTTTCGGCTCAAAGCATCAGCAACTATATTTGCCTTCCCCGAATGGTACTTGATCTCGCATTGGTAGTCACTGATTAGCTCTAGCAATCGCCTCTGCCTCATGTTCAGATTCTTTTGGGAAAACAAGTGCTTCAAGCTCTTGTGATCGGTGTATACTTCGAAAGCTTCCCCATACAAGAAGTGCTGCCAGATCTTGAGAGCAAAAACAATCGCAGCCAATTCCAAATCGTGCATCGGATAATTCTTCTCATGATCCTTTAGCTGACGGGTTGCATAAGCAACAACCCGTCCTTCCTACATAAGGACACAACCCAATCCAAATTTAGACGCATCGCTGAAGACTACGAATGGCTTATGCGGTTCTGGGAGCGCTAACACTGGTGCAGTCGTCAACCTTTTTTTCAATTCTTGGAAGCTTCTCTCACTCTTATCTGACCAAACAAATTCTGCATTCTTTCTAGTCAATGCTGTGAGAGGTCCGGATAGGCGAGCAAATCCCTCCACAAATCTTCGGTAATATCCGGCAAGTCCCAAGAAACTCTGGATCTCGCGCATTGTTGTTGGACATTGCCATGACAAAATGGCTTCCACCTTACTAGGATCAACAGCCACTCCGTCTCGGGAAATCACATGCCCAAGAAATCTGACTTCCTCCAACCAGAATTCACACTTGCTGAGTTTGGCATACAACTGTGTTCTCTTAATTTCCCAAGAACTAGACGAAGATGGTAAACATGCTCTTCAACATCTCGGGAATAAATCAGAATATCATCAATGAATACTACCACAAAGGAATCTAGATAAGGTCGAAATACCCAATTCATTAAATCCATGAAAGTAGCAGGGGCATTGGCTAACCCAAACGGCATCACCTTAAATTCATAATGCCCATATCTCGACCTGAAAGCAGTTTTGGGCACATCCTTGTCTCTTATCCTCAACTGGTAGTATCCTGACCTCAGATCAATCTTCGAGAACACAGCTACTCCTTGAAACTGATCAAATAATTCATCGATCCGTGGGAGAGGATATTTATTTTTGATGGTCACCTTATTTAATTCCCGATAATCGATACACATACGGAGGGTTCCATCTTTCTTTTTAACAAACAGCACTGGCGCACCCCACGGCGAAGTACTTGGTTGAATGATCCCCTTATCTACCAGCTCTTGCAACTAAGTCTTCAACTCTTTCAATTCAGCCGGTGCCATGCGGTAAGGAGCTTTATGTACAGGAGCTGCTCCAGGTTCCAAGTCTATAACAAACTCCATTTCACGAACAGGGAGTAGCCCAGGCAAGTCTTCCCACAAACACATCCGGAAATTCCTCCACAACGGGAATGTCTACCAAAGACTTCTTCTCAGATGGTGTAGACACCATCTGAACTAAGAAGGCATCTGCTCCCCATGCAATCTCTCTTCTTGTTTGAATTGCCGATATAATTACCGGCTTTTCTTTTAGCTTACTCCCCGCAAATTCCAGACAATCACCATCTGGAAGCTGAAAGTTAATTACCCGACTTCTGCAATTAATACTCGCAGAATATCAGTATAGCCAATCCATCCTGAGGATGATATCAAAACCCAACAGCTTAAACACCACCAAATCAGCACCCAAGAACCTTCCATCAAAATTTAATGGGCAACCCAAGGCAACCTTGGAACACCATACCATTTCACCATTGGGTAGAGCCACTACCAAGGACTTCGGCAAAGGTTCCGTGACCAAATTACACATCCGAACAAAAGTGGAAGATACAAACGATTGTGATGCACCGGAATCAAACCTATAATTACTCTGGCATCATGGGTCGCTAGCGCCTCATCATCAACATCTCCGGGTGTGACAGCATAAACCCGGGCTTGCACTGCTTGTCTTGGATTTGTTCTTCCACCTCTTCTACCTCCACGGCTTCCTTGAACTCTAATGGGGCACTCACGAGCAATATGTCCCACTTGGCTGCATCGGTAACACTGGGGTCCACCACTCAGCCGACACTCACCCTCATGAGCTCTATTACAAATTCCGCAAATTGGCACCCGTCCTCCCATACGTACACCTGAAGCCGCTTGAGGTTGGATCCCGGTCCGCTGAACAAATTTCTGAAGCGAACCTGAACTACTTCCTTCACCAGAAAAACTCCGCCTCTTATGTCCTGGAGGGGAGCCCATACTCAGATTATTCTCTCGCTTCACAAGAGTGGCCACATCCACTAAATCCTGAAAAGTGGATATCCGGTGGCTGACTACCATACGCCGTATATCAGGACGTAGACCCTCCTGGAAATGCTCGGCTCACATTTCCTTTGTGGCGATGAGGTGGGGAGCAAATCGCCCAAGTTCTATAAATCTTCGGGCGTACTGTTCCACAGTCATGCTCCCATGGACCAAGCTTGAGAACTCTCTTGCCTTTTGCTGCCTTACAGAAGCGGGAAAGAAGCGATCATTAAACTCTTTCTTGAAGCGCTGCCAGGTCACAGCGGCAAAAGACCCCAGTTCTGATTCCAGCATTACTCTCTTGGTATCCCACCATTCAGAAGTGGTGCCTTGCAATAGATAGTTGGCGTAGAGTACTTGTTGCGCCTCAGTGCAACCACACACCTCAAAAGTTCTTTCCAAGTCTATGACCCACTTTCCAGCTTGAAGTGGATCCTCTTCTCCAGTGAAGTGTAGAGTTCTATGAGCTAGAAAGCGCTCATAGGTGCACCCAGCTTGCACCCCTCCACTAGGCCCTCCAGGTAGTAGCCATGGCCCTCATTGTTGCCAAGGACCTCCTAGTTGCGGCTAAGGCCCTCCTTGTTGTGGCCAAGGCCCTCCTTGTTGTGGCCTAAAATTCTGTTACATGAATTCAGTCATCTGCCGTATTGCTTGGGCTATGGAATCATCTCTCGGTGTATCGTCCCGAGGCCCTTGAGTAGATTTCCTTGGTCTCACCATTTTTTTTCCTGCCACCACAACCTTTGACCCACTTTAAGAAAACAAAAACAGATAACACCAACAACAACAAAAAAAAACAAAAACCAACACCACATAACAAGAAACAAAAGAAACCAGCATGCAATAACATAACTAAATAAATAAAAACAAGCAAACAAGCTCAAACAAATTCAAAACAAATAAAACACATCAAATAGCAACTTTACTTAAAATAAATTTTAAAACACGACTTTAAAAACATTGTGGTACTACCTACAGGACATGTGGTTTTANAAAGCATAAAACTCATATAAACGGACTCTCCCTATAATTACTCCGGCATCATGGGTCGCTGGCGCCTCATCATCAACATCTCCGGGTGTGACAGCATAAACCCGGGCTTGCACTGCTTGTCTTGGATTTGTTCTTCCACCTCTTCTACCTCCAAGGCTTCCTTGAACTCTAATGGGGCACTCACGAGCAATATGTCCCACTTGGCCGCATCGGTAACACTGGGGTCCACCACTCAGCCGACACTCACCCTCATGAGCTCTATTACAAATTTCGCAAATTGGCACCCGTCCTCCCATACGTACACCTGAAGCCGCTTGAGGTCGGATCCCGGTCCGCTGAACAAATTTCTGAGGCGAACCTGAACTACTTCCTTCACCAGAAAAACTCCGCCTCTTATGTCCTGGAGGGGAGCCCATACTCAGATTATTCTCTCGCTTCACAAGAGTGGCCACATCCACTAAATCCTGAAAAGTGGATATCCGGTGGCTGACCACCATACGGCGTATATCAGGACGTAGACCCTCCTGGAAACGCTCGGCTCGCATTTCCTTTGTGGCAATGAGGTGGGGAGCAAATCGCCCAAATCTATAAATCTTCGGGCGTACTGTTCCACAGTCATGCTCCCTTGGACCAAGCTTGAGAACTCTCTTGCCTTTTGCTGCCTTATAGAAGCGGGAAAGAAGCGATCATTAAACTCTTTCTTGAAACGCTACCAGGTCACAGCGGCGAAAGACCCCAGTTCTGATTCCAGCATTACTCTCTTGGTATCCCACCATTCAGAAGCGGTGCCTTGCAACAGATAGCTGGCGTAGAGTACTTGTTGCGCCTCAGTGCAACCACACACCTCAAAAGTTCTTTCCAAGTCTATGACCCACTTTCCAGCTTGAAGTGGATCCTCTTCTCCAGGGAAGTGTGGAGTTCTATGAGCCAGAAAGCGCTCATGGGTGCACCCAGCTTGCACCCCTCCACTAGGCCCTCCAGGTAGTAGCCATGGCCCTCATTGTTGCCAAGGACCTCCTAGTTGCGGCCAAGGCCCTCCTTGTTGTGGCCTAAAATTCTGTTGCATGAATTCAGTCATCTACCGTATTGCTTGGGCTATGGAATCATCTCTCGGTGTATCGTCCCGAGGCCCTTGAGTAGATTTCCTTGGTCTCACCATTTTTTTTCCTGCCACCACAACCTTTGACCCACTTTAAGAAAACAAAAACAGATAACACCAACAACAACAAAAAAACAAAAACCAAAAACCAACACCACATAACAAGAAACAAAAGAAACCAGCATGTAATAACATAACTAAATAAATAAAAACAAGCAAACAAGCTCAAACAAATTCAAAACAAATAAAACACATCAAATAGCAACTTTACTTAAAATAAATTTTAAAACACGACTTTAAAAACATTGTGGTACTACCTACGCGACATGTGGTTTTACCCAGAGCCAAACCGCTCTGATACCACCTGTGACGCCCCCAAATCCCCACGCACGAACACAGGGAGATCGAGACGTCCGGATGGTGACAATACGGGTCACCATCTTATCGATGAGTGCCAAGTGTGTGTAAGCAACAAATATGCACGAAGAGACACGCAGCGGATAGCAAGGTCATAACTAAGTACCAGAATTTTTCTTAGTTTAATACAAAGCTGTTTAAAACATACATAATAAAATATTACGAACTACAAATATTATTCAAAGCCAAATACAAAGCATTAACTTCAGCTGAATACTCCGGCGGAGCCGCATCCTCGGGCTCAGCCTCCTCCTCCTTCTCGATCTCTGCATCAAAATCTACGCTACTAAAAAATGGTGGCACAGGTAAGTAAAATCCAAACACCACTAAATAAAAACATATTAAAACCCAAACAATATGCATGAGAGAATGCCAATGCACAAAAGCCATAAAACCATATTTTTCCACGCACGCCAAAAATCCCATTTGGCCCAAAAACAAAACCTTTCCAAATATCACGCCAAAAGTCTCATTTGGCCCATATCCAACTCAATCCATTAACCAATTAATCCGTATGCACCATGACCTCACCTAGGGGTCATCCGCACACCCTGGCTCCTGTGCCACACCGCGGGTAACGACCACGCGTATGACACCTAAACGAGCGATGCTCAGTTTCGCACTCCACGCGTTCGTAGCCTAGCATCCTCTAACCCTCGCCAGCGAAGGGCCACGGAGTCGGTGAGTAGAGCGATGCCCAGTTCCGCGCCCGGCGCGTTCGTAGCCAAGCATCCTCTAGCCCCCGATCCCGTCATCGCCAGCGACAACTCAGGGGACGTCACTCAATATATCACGCTCCCGAGTGACCAGAGGAGCTCCACCGAGATAATACCTCATCCCGGCTTGGGGTCGTGGTACACACGCACCCGAAAATCCATTTACGCCAATAAAACAGGATTTTTTCTCAATTTAAATAAAATGCACATGCATGCACCATGTAAATGCAATCTCAATGCACAATAAAACCAACCAACCATAAATCAACAAACCAAGCAACTCCGTCCTCAATCCATCCGACCTCCGAACTCCTCGGACTCAGTCAGGAATCAACCAACCAGCAGATAAATATATATTGTATGAGCAAAATACATTTAAATCTAAAATTAGAGTTTGGAAAATACTTATAGCGCTATACGGTATTTTTGAAAGCTCGCGGCGTTGCAAACGGCGGAGGAAAAGCAACGTAACAGTGTATTTTACACTGTGGCCGTGGGTAATAAATTACCCACTTTCGAACGGGGACAAACCAAGGCACGAAATTGATAGGGAAAGGTCTTGAGATGTTTACGAAGCTAAGGGAAACGAGTTTTGGCCGTGGGTGGTGGTGGAAATGGCGGTCGAAGGCCAAAAAGGGGCTGAACAGAGTTGAGCTCGTGGGAGCTGCTCCGGCAACGGATCAGGGCTGAAATTAGGTGGGTTAGGTTGGCAAGAGGTAGAGGAAGAATCTGTGAAGAGATGGTGGCCGGAGGTGGTGCGACAGCGCCGAAATCGGTGAAAATCCGTGTGGCTTGGAGGAGCTCGTGGTGGCTAACGGTGGCTCGGATGGAGGTGAAACTTGGTGGGAATTTTCACTGGTGAGAGGGGAAGAAAACTGGGTGGGTGGTTTAGGTCACGCCGCCGGCGATAGGGGAGAAAAACAGGGCAACTGCTGTGACTTCCAACCGTGCGTGGTGGCTAACGGCTGGTCCGATGGCTCTGAAAATTGGTGGGGATGATCTCTGGTGGGAGGGGAAGAGAATTGTGGGGGTGGTGCACTGCACGGCAGCCGGACGACGGAGAACCGGGCGGTCGAAGGGACAGCGACGGTAAGGAGAAAAGGAAGAAGAGCTGCGCGGGGAGAGAGAAACCGGGAAGGAAAGAAGAAGAAAAAGAAAGAAAGGAAAGAAAATAAGAAAAGAAAAAGGAAAAGGGAAAAAGAAAAAAGAGAAAAGAAAAGAAATGAGGGCCAATCCTCACTCCGGAAACCAAAAACAGATCCGCCAAAAACGATTTTAAAAACCGTAAAACGATTAAAATAAATTAAACACAAAATCAAATAAATTAAAAACCAATTAAAATACATTAATTTAAAATAAATAAACCAATATATTAATTAAATTAAGACAACCCTTCAGTGAAAACACACGTAAAAGCGGTTCATCACAGAACTTATGATGGTTATGAATGACATTGGGATGCTTTAGTTTATTCTGGCATTAGTTTTATTTAATCACCCTTATTTAGTTGCGATTATTTCATTTTTCTAGATGCATTTATAGGATGTATTGCATGTTAAGTGTCATGTACGGGGGCCACTCTAAGTCTCCTAAGGGAAGGTTGGGGGCATCACATTTTCTTATGATAATTTATTCATAAAATTGTTAATTGATGATCCTAAGCCTTTTATATACATGTTAGTGTGTTGGTTTGAAGATTTTTGTTGTTGATTTGTGAAGATATGATTTTTATGCGGGAGAATACTCGGTTAGGTCAAAAGTTTGATGATTTCGATTAGATCCATGTTTTGGTTTACTTTTAGCCTTGTGATTTTAAATTTAATTCTTAGATCTACTTCAGGATATATTTTTGAGTCGTAATATGTTGTTGGTTTGAAGTTTTTATGAATGAATGTTTTGGATCAAGTGTTTGATCAAAACCAAAGTTGATAAAGTTTTGTTTTGATGAAGTGTTGGAGCTAGTTCATCAAGTTGGATTTTTGAGACTTTTGGTGATTTGTATTTGATGATTCAAAACATGTTAATTCTTAGGATTGGGTTGTGGACATGTGAGAAGAAAGTTATGAATTTTTGAAGTGTGGTATGGAAATTTTAAAAAAGTTAAAACCTTGAGATTCAATGGTTGTGTTTTAGTTAAAAAGTTTGGATCTTTTCATTAAAATATTTTGTATTTATGTGAAGTGGATCTTGTTAATTGTTTTAAGCATACTTCTAAGTATGGGATGTGATGATCTATGTTGCAATGTTTTTGTTTAAGCCCAAGTTCTGAAGTTGGATAAAATTGCAACAAACATAAAAAAGAAATGGCCTAAGGGAGCTTTGGCCATAGTATGTTTCACAAAGTTATGATTTGTTTTAAACTTTTCTGATTAGATATTTGTTGTAAATTTTAAAGTTAGGATGTAAAATCCTTAAGTTAGGGGTAAAATAGTCATTTTTCACATGTAGAAGGTAAAATAGTAATTTTACTCTAAACTAATATTTTCCAAGTTTCTAATTTATTAGTGAAAAGATTTTTAACTTTTAAAATCCCTACTTACAGTTTCTCGTGTTTGGTGCTTAATACCACGTAACATGACAATTACTGTAAGTTAGCTCCTAACTACTATTGGATTACTATGTATGTATGTGGATAAGGAAACTATTGTGCATGTAATTATGTTACTGTATACGCCATGTTACATCATATATGTTTGTTAATACATTCTGCCACAAGATATTTATCTGTCACACAATGTATTTTGTCATGCAACATTTATCTGTTACACAATATACTCTGTCATGTAATATTATCTATTACATTTTACGCCATATCACATAATGTTGTCTATTATATGTTATGCTATGTCACATAATGTTGTCTATTATATGTTATTCTATGTCACATAATGTTGTCTGTTACATGTTATGCCATGTCACGTAAAGTTGTCTGTTGCATGTTATGTCATGTCATATAATTTTCTCTATTGTATCTTATGCCATGTCATGTAATGTTATCTGTTGCACGTTATGTCATGTCATATAATATTGTTAGTTACCTGTTATGTCATGCCACGTAATATTATATATTACATGTTATGCCATTTTATGTACTATTGTTTGTTTCATGTTACATCAAGTCATGCATCTCATGTACATGTCACGTCACGTTATGGTAAGTCATTTGCCCTTTCGTTTCATGTCACATTATGTCTTGAGTACAAAATGTCTCAAAAACAATATTTTCTCCACTTAATAATGCTTGAGATACTTGTGACGTAATCACTATGACTGTTTGAGTATCTCCATTTATAACTCACACGAGGTACTTGTGGCGTAGTCATTTTGATTGTTAGAATACCTTTACTCAAATGCTCTTGTCGTAATCATTCTGATTGTCAAAATATTACAAGATACTCCTGATGTAATCATTCTGATTGTTAGGTATCTTATTTAAAATCCTCATGGCGTAATCATTTGGTTGTCTGGATATCTCTGATAGAATATGTTGGGCAGAATCATTATGATTGTTCACTATTCCTTATGAAACAACTAACAAAATCAATTTGATTGTCAGAATTCAAGGATTTTTATGTTCATGTTCATGTTATGCCCAATTCAAGTTATTCAAGTTCAGTTTATGTTTCAAGTTCACGTTTATGTTTCATGTTCAAAGTTCAAATTCATGTTTAAGTTCAAGTTCACATTCATATTTTATGTTCAAGTTCTAGTTCATGTCATATCAAGTTCAGTTTCAAGTTCAATTCACGTTTCAATTTAAGTCAAGTCAGTTCATGCATGTTACACGTCAAGTTATTGAATGCTTGTTTATGACTTTGATTATGCATTCATGCCTTTACTATCATACATGCATTATTAACCTATGTGTAAGTTTTCTATTAACTTGTCGAGATTTGCACTCAAATTTCACCATGGTAGTTCCAACCACCATTCCCTCTAGAATGGTAGCTTATGTGCTAGGATTAGGAGGCACTTCAGAAGATGATCGACTAGGGAGCTCATCTTTTCAATGTGCCGATTTATAAATAATAATATGGCATCCTTGACTAAGTTGTGCTAACTACTTGATGGATTAGCCTAGTAGATACTTTAGTTTCTGCCTATACTTATGGAGCTCTGTCTCCCGTACCTTTAAGCTTACAGACCTTTTAGATTTATGATATAATCACGAAAATCTACCACTTCAATGTTTATATGTTTCAAGTCATTAGGTTATTATTAGTTTGGTCCATAGTATTACTAAAAAAAAATATCCGCTTCAAATATTGCATACTGCTAAATGCATGTTAGGAACATTACATCTTTATCTATCATGAACAGGGGCAGGTAACCTTTTGTTGCAAGTCTCGACGCTTCAGATGTCATTCCAATCCCAAATTGAATCTGGTGGCATCACAACTATTTACAAATTGTCCCTTAACTCTTAAAATTTGCAAATAGGCACCTAAACTTTCAATAATTGTAAACGGGCCCTAGATTTCACCAAAATTCATAAACCTCATGCATTTTCTATTATTAACCCATTTTTGAACTTTGAAATTTTTTCTTCAAGCATCCTATGAGAACTCTACCTTGGCCAAGACTCCTAAACCCTAATTTTCACTTGGAATGATTTTTTGTCCTTACATACCATTTACGCCTTTGTCCGAATTTAACAATAAATCATCTCTTAATCCCTAGATTAGTATCATGTTGAGACACTAGATTCACAGTCATCATGGTCAAATCTTCATCATATTATGCAACCAACAGAGATAGAAAACAACTATAAAACCCGAAACCCTAACATGGTATCCTTAGCATTTCTCTTGCAAATGAATATCAAGAACTTCCATGAATCACAAATCCTAACTTCTAACATACTAAGTACTCATTCCTAGATGATAATGCACAACACTAAGCAACAATTTCATTAAAACCAAGAAGTGAAAATCTGGTTACACACAAAACCTAGAAATCAAAACATGCTTGTGCTTTGTTCTTGAATATGTGACTAAACCCTTATGTAACATGCAAGTTTTCTTGAACTAATTCATCCATGCTCATCCTAGATAAGCCTTAGCTAGGATTCAAGATTAAAACAAGAGACAATGCAAAAACAAGTATGTTCATCCATATTCATCAAGGACTCAACTCGAACCCTAGTTTCGGGGCTAAAAAAAGAACTAAATACATTTATCTAACTCCCATTAACCAGAGTTATAGGATTCAAGCACCAAACCAAGACCCTAGAGTGTATGAAAATCAAATTTATCAATGGCACTTCATGCTAGTTTTAAGTTTCTACTAAACCTAATAGTGTATGAAAATCCTTCGGATGAAATCACTTGTGCTACAAGTTCAAACCAATGATAGATGTACTATACATGTTACTAACATCATTAGAAACCTAAATCGTCAAAATAACATAAGACTATATAGCATTTCAAAAACAAACCTCCTCATAATAACATGTGCTAACCGAAAACCCTAACTCCATTATCACCAAGATCAATCATTAAACCTTAGGAAACATCATTCTAACACCCAACTATCAAGTTTTAAAGACAAAATAAACTTAACAAGCTTAGTAACCTAGAGGAAATGCCTAACTTCCTTTGTCACTCTCACTTTCTAGGTTTTGCTTTCAAAATACTGTAAGAATGTTTGCTTGTGTGCAAGTGAGTAGGGGCTCAAGTGGCGTGGGAAACAAAAAGGGAGTCAGGGGAGGGATCACTTGATGCTTGCTTGGTAACTTGGACAAAAGACTTGTTGATTGAGGCCTTGAGTTGGCCAGTTGAGTGTGAATGGGAGTGGGCAGTTTGTCTAAGTGAGGGGGAAGGTTTTGAGGGCTGACATCGGAGGTACAAGGCAAGTATAGGGGCTGGTTTTGTGGTACTATGGGGTGTCATGGTTGCTTGTAAAGAGGATTAAGTCAAGAGGGAATGGGAAGGTGCAAACCATTTGGGTGGAGGGCTAGAGTTGGATTGATTTTTAGGGTTTCAAGTTCAATTCCAATGGGGGTTGGTCTTAGGAGGTACAAGGGTAGAAGAGAGAGGCATGGTGTGTGTAAGAGAGGTAGATGGAGGGTGTGGGAGGTTGCTTGCGAGAAGGATAAAATCAAGAGTGAAAGAGGGATGCAAAGCTTATGGGCTTTGGTATGTGGCAGTTTGGTGCCTGAATTTCAAACCAAAAGTTTGTCAAAAAGGTACAAGGGCCAAGTGGAAGGGCATGGTGGTGTAAGACGCCTAAGACTTTTGTAAGAAGGCATGGGTTTTTGCTTGTTTCACACACAATCTCCTTACACATGTGTACTAAGCTTGACATGTGTAAAGTGAGGTCTAAGTGGAGGGTGGTCATTTGCCATTTGTCCAAGAGGTTTCCTGTAACACTGCTAGAAACTCACTGTTGAAATTTCTATTGACTTTAGGAATTTCGTGAAAACCCCATAAGTTTTCATGAATAAACTAATCACATAGGTTTTAGTTTGTCAACATAATAAATGTTATCATTCACTATGGGGTCAGAAATGCGATTTGAATTATTTGAGGTAGTTAGAAGTGTCAGAATACGTTATGGTCTGTGCCACTAGACTCAGTTGATTATTTAGGATTTTATGGCGCAATAACTCATTTTCATAATTTCGGACGAAACGCCCGTTCGAAACTCTAAAATTATTTTTAGGCGCACTTCAGGGTTGAGTTTTGGTAAACGGTTTTCACTGTAGGTTAATATGAATATTTAGAATTTTTTATTACTAAGTTTATTATGCATTTTTTTGGAGTGAATAGTAATCTCGATAAGCAACTAAGTACAGTGTTTTCAAAATCACAGTATACAACATCCAAATTAGATTAGAGAAGTTTTATTATGACACATGGTAAGATCTTAGCCACACATTGTGAATAGTATTAGACACTTGGTATAAAGAGGAACCATTAAATGGATTTGTGAAGGAAATCAAGATGTGAGATCATGCCACCTAAGCAAAACTTTTTTTTCATCTGATCAACCAAATTTGCCCTAGACCAAAGACGGTTTCAACCCTAGGCGACCATAAATGGTTGGATTGAAACCCCAAAAGCTTGGTTGAAAACTGAAACCCTAAACGGTTTCCCTAAACCCTAAAGTTGGCCTCCAAACCCTTTTTTATCCGATTTCTAGCATTTTGTTTAATCACTTGAGTAAATCACTTCCACATACTATTAATTCATCAAATCCTTGTTATGACATCATTATCCAACCTTTTAAACCTTAGAAATTTGATTGGGTCAAGAAAAATTAGATTTAGACTTGATAGCATCTCAAACCCTAACCAAACCCGCTTTAAACCCCAAATTGAAGCTGACTCACTCAAAAATGAGTAGCATTAATGCTATCCCAAGTGCAGGAGGATGTCGTGTAATAATTAGGAATAAATTCCTACATCGTCTCCTTAGGAAAAGTTACTTAAAAATCAAACTCGTTGAAAAATGTGAAAAACTTCACAAAAAGAGAATAAAATGATGGTATGTGCAATGGATGGAAGAGGGTACTAGTCATGGACTAGATTCATGTTTTTAGATTTTGATTGTCAGGTTGAAAAGTAAAGGACAAATAGATTAAACTCAGAAATTAATAAGACTAAATTAAGAATTAAACTAGAATAGAAAGTAATTGACAAAACATGCATTGAAAATTGAAAAGCCCCAAAATCAATGTTCTAAGGTTCATGATTGTATTCAAATCACAAATTCTCAAATAAAACTATAGCAATTGTAATTACTATTAAAATGAAAGCTTAACGAAACGAGAAAAATAAATAACATGAACTAAATGAATAACAAATAAATTACTCAAACTTCTAAATCAAAATTCTCCAAAATAATCCATAAACTTAAAACTGAAATGAAATAGCAAGTAGGGAATTAAAAAGATCAAGCCAATTGAATGGAGATGAAGATTTGAATCGGTGGAGGAGGCTGAGCTGCAGTAGCAATTGGACCCCTCAAGGAGTTCTTCAATCTGCTGCAGTGTGAGTGAATGATCCAGTGGAAATTGTGTAGCTGCGTGAATGATCGCCTGTATGAATCCTCTTCTCCGAATCTAAATGAAAATCAATGGGAAAAATGAATTCTAAATGTTTCTCTAATTAAAACCAGAGTTTTCCAGGCCAAGGGTCGGCCATAAGATGTAAAAAAAATCATTTATATACTCTGACGGCGGAATAAACCCTAATCTGTAAAATACGATATTCGCTCAAGCAGAGTGTCGAGCGAACATCGAGCGTTCGACTCTGCCTAAATTCGCTCGAGCGGAGTGTCGAGCGAACATCGAGCGTTCAACTTTGCCTGAATTCGCTCGAGCGGCCAAATGCCTCCGCTCGAGCGATCTCTTTTCTCGCAACCCGCTCGAGTCCACTGTCAAGCGGAAATCGAGCGTTTGAATCTGCCTGACTTCGCTCGAGTGGCGGCTTCATAATCCATAGTAATCAACAGTTGGTAAAATTTAAGCAATAATTCATGCTTTTAATCAATTAAAATCACAACTTGGATTCATTCATTTTTTCATATAAAACCAATGGTAAAGTAATGAAAGAATTAAGATATATTGGTTCCAAAAGCATTAAAAATGCAATAACTCAGCTCAATCAGAAGCCCACTTGATTGAGGCCCACAAATTTGGCCACCTTGGTAAAGCTTCTTGAAGAAGTTTCTTCCCCTACATGGTAGACCATCCACTACCATTGGCCACACCCAACAGTGCCTTGATGTGAATGAGAAATCCACATCATCAACCTTCATACCTCACAGCTTTTGCAGGTAGTCCTTTGCTCCTCACTATTCTCCACTTTATGTCACATAGCCACCTCCAATCAAGGGTCATTCAAACCCATATGTCCCTCCTCCAGAAGTCTAAGTGTAAAATCAAAAACTCAAAGTGTTATTTTATGATTCTGGTGACTTTAGTTTGATAATTTAAAACATGGTTGATCTTAGGATGATGTGATGAATATGTTAGAAGTAAGATTTGATTTTTTGGAATTCTTGGAGATGTTTTGATTTAGGGTCAAAGCTTGTGATTCAAGGGTTTATATCTTTTTACAAAAAAAATTTTGGTGTTGATTATTACTTTATCTAAATGGATATTTTAAGTATGGTTTTAAACTTAGGATAGAAAGATCTTTGTTGAAAATTTTGGTTTAAGCATGAGTTTTGAAGTTGGAAGGAATTGCAACAAAAATCAAGAGAAATAGCATACGGATGTTTCGGCCATAGTGTGTTTTTCATAGTTGTGATTTGTTTTAAATTTTTTTGAGTTGATATTTGAGTTTAGGACAAAATTTATATGAGAAATGTAAATTTTAGAAATTTTTGGAGTTAGGATGTGAAATCCTTAAGTTATGGGCAAAATGGTTAGTTTTCCACATGTAAGTTACCATTTTACTCTAATTAACTTGTTTTCATGCTTCTAATTGTTAGTAATTAAATTTTTAATTTTTTTTAGAATCACTATTTTTAGTTCCTCGTGTTTCGCGCTTTATTCTCGTAGAACACGACGATCGAGGTAAGTTAACTCTTAACTTAGTATCAGTATATTGTGTATGTGTGATGGGTAAATGAACTACAGTTTATGTTCATATGTTGTTATATATGCCATGCCATGCTATGTCATCACATGTTTATCTGTTATACAAATTATTCTGTCATGAAATGCTTATTTGTTTCCAATATATTCTGTCACATGTTACTATCGATTGGAAGTATGTCATATTACATATGCCATATGTTACATGTATGTCATGTCACGTAATATTCATTGTCACATGTTATACCATGTTACAAAATATTGTCTGTTACTTGTTATGCCATATTATGAAATATTGTCTGTTACATGTATGCCATATTACAAAATGTTGTATGTTATATTAATGTCTCAAAGTATGTCATGTCTGTCATCTTACGTTCATGTCACGTTACGCTACGTCAGGACTTATGTCCTTTCGTATTCATGTCACGTCCTGTCTTGAATACAATTTGTGCATCTTGAGAATAGTCTTGTTAAATTATTCATGTCAATCACAACCCTAAGTGCTAGGATAGGGTAATATCCTAGTGGAATTCATTTGTTCATGCTGGAGTGTCTAAATAGGTGTGAAATTCCCTGGGTTGACGAAGTACAGTCAATAGGTTGCAAATGGAGCCTAACTAGCTGGTCACCGGAGTGCGCTAGGCACTAATGTCGATGGGAGCCATATTTTATTTTATGTGTATTTACAGTAAGTGTGGCACAAACAATTCATGGGGCCACAACAACTGTGGAGCATACACTACGTGAGACATAGCAATTGTGACACATAGAATACGTGATGCCACAACAATTATGGAGTACATATTAATGCACTCACAGCTGGTGTAGATACCTATGTTGTGATACGGTAATCGGCAATGACACACGGCTCAAGGGGACCCGTGTAGCACCCATATTGTCACTTTATTGATTAAGTCTATTGAAAAAGATTCTAAGTTCATGTATTTCACGTTCAAGTCATATTTCACGTTACGTTCATGACAAGTTTCATGTTCACATCCATGTTATGTTTCAAGTTCACGCCCATGTTATGATTTAAGTTCATGTCACGTCAAGCTAAGTTTCAGTTTCAGTTCAAGTTATGTCAACTCATTCCATGTTATGTCAAGTTTTGTTATGCTTATTATTTCATGTCATATTATGTCAAGTTATGTTATGTTTACTATTTACTTTGTTGGTGTATTCATGCCTTTATTGCTATGCATGCACCATTAACCTGTGTGAAAGTTTCCTGTTAACTTGCTAAGATTTGTAATCAAATCTCACCATGGTAGTCCCAACTACCACTCCCCCTAAATGGTAGGCGATATGTCAGGCTCAGAGCATGGAGTGGACACCGATAGATTGGAGGAGGTTGACTAGATGCCACAGACACGATACGGAGCTTACAGCTTCTATACTTAGTTTTTTTGGATAGTTCTCTAGCCTCGTTAGTTGAGTTACGCGAGTTGCTCGATGAACTGGCTCAATAGTATATTTTGGTAATGTAAATATGGAGTCTGGTCTCCCATGTTTTGGGATTACAGTCTTCTAAGACTCGTACTGTAATCGTGGATGTTTATTTTGTTAAGTATGCATGGATTATGCTTTAATTATTTGGGATGTTATGAGTTTGGTGCATAGTATTGCTCAAGAAAAAAAATATTATCCACTTCGAATATTGCATAATGCTAGATGCATCTTAGGAATATTGCATCTTATTTGTCATGAACGGGGGCAAGTAATCTTGTATTGCATGTCCCAATACTTTAGATGTTCGTTTGATCTCAAATGAAAATCTGGGGGCGTCACATTTCCTAGTATTCCTAGGCTAGTTAGGACATCCTACACAGCGGCGTGACAACTGTTTGCTGACATGATGCTCTTCTATTGGCCCATTTTGCATCCAAAAAATCACGAAATCTTTTATTGCACCATAAATTTTAAAACTTTATATGAATCTAATAGTTGAATTCTTTTTTTTTTTAATTATGATCCTAAATGCCTCAAAAAATTGAAAAGGAATTTCATGCCCTTAGTAGAACATAATTCGACTATGCAAATGAATCAAAACTTAACTAGTCTTTAATCCATGAAATCTCTCCTAAGTCAGCATGACATACTAAATATCTAACTAAAAGAAATTATTTTTGTCAAATTTCTTATGGGGCGTTACATGCTCTGTCTGAGCACCTCTAATAAATTGAATAAATACTCATTGTGTAGGCATTTTGCTCTATTTGAGTATCTCTGATGTAATGAATAAAATACTCATAGCGTAGGCATTATGCTTTTTCTGAGTATCTTTGATGAAATGAATAAAATACTCATGACACAGGCATTTTGCTTTGTTTAAGTATCTATAATTAAATGAATAAATACTCATGGTGTAGGCATTCTACTCTATCTAAGTATATCTAATGAAATGGTTCAATACTCATGGCGTAGGTATTATGTTCTGTCTAGTTTTAGTGATGATATATAAGAATAAGGATATGAATGAACGAAATCTGTTTTATGAAAGCAAACATTTTATGAAGTACAAAAACTCTGATGTCATTGAAGTTAAGTTTTGTAAAAGCAAGTCCATATCAGTCATGCATACACACCATGCTTATTATTGTGCATGCTTTATAAATTGATGCTGGCTTAGTTGTATAACTTGCTGAGATTGTAAGTTTTTTTTTTGCTTAAACCTCTTCAATTTATTTTAGTAATGAGTCTAGTTTACTTGAGATGATGATGATGATGATTATTATTATTATTATTATTATTATTATTATTATTATTATTATTATTATTATTATTATTATTATTATTATTATTATTATTCTTGTTATTCTTGTTATTATTATTATTGTTGTTATTATTGTTATTATTGTTGTTATTGTTATTATTGTTATTATTGTTGTTATTGTTATTATTGTTATTATTGTTGTTGTATGAAAGTTGGTGTTGATGATGGAAGGGGGGTTCGTTTTGGGTGATTGTTAATGAACCTTGGAAATTTTGTGATATTTGGTGAAAATTTGTGTAGATCTTGGTTTTATGAAGTTTTCACATGATTTTTATGCAACTTATGGTTTGATTCAAAACATTTTAGGTTTTTATCAAATAGTTTTGCTTGATCTATAGAGTGATAGAAACTAAATGGTCAAAAAGAGTTTTTGTTTGGTTTAGTTCGTGATTTTAGCCCTAGGATCTTGATCCTATGATTTTAATTTTTTTTTAAACCTTGTTCTTAAAGCTTTGATCTATGGATTAAGAATGGATTTTTTGAAGATTATGACTTAGGTCTTTGTTGGATTGTTGATGAACATGCAAAAGTAAGATTTTAAACAGGATTTAGAGGCCCCTAGATTTGATCTTTGTTTTGATAGATTATATGCTATAATATGCTAGATTTTAGGTATAAGGTTGTATTCTTTCAAGATTTATTTCATTAAAATCAAGTATTTAATCACTATGATTCAAGTCAAAAAGCATGCATGTTCGGTTTCAATGTTTTAATGCAAATCGATTGTTATATGTTGAGTTTTGTGATTCTTGAAGTTAGTCAAGCATGCTATCATCTAAATTTGATTTATGAACATGTTAGGAGTTAGGTTTGTGGACTTTTGGACTCATTGGACATGGATATGAAAATATTAGACCAAAAACAACAAGATTAGGTTTGGTTTGACCTAAACTTGACGTTTTGGATTATTCTTTGAATTGGTGAGCTTGAATTTTTATGCTATGCACGATTCTGTGTCTTGGTATGCTTTTAGAACTACGGATGTAATTTTTGTGAGTTTGTAATTTTGGTTTAAGCATGTTAGTGTGTTAAATGGCCAAGTAGGAACAAAATTGTGGGTTTTAGCCTTTAAGTCAATTGGCCAATGAGAGTTTTCATACTTGGGATTAGTTTTTAAAAACTCAAAGTTCATATTTATATTTAGGATGAAATTTACATGAGGAATGTAAATTTCAATAACTTTTAGACTCTGTTTGCAATTTCCATAAGTTCAAAGGCAAATTTATAATTTCCCAAAGGTTAAGGGGTAACCTTAGAAATTTGGCCCTAAGTAAGTTTTGTATTTATGAGGATTAAGTGAGATATTCTAACCCTAAAATGTCTCTCATTTCAGCTTACACTTCTTTATGCTACACTTAAGTTTTACGCAACAATTTGTAAGTTAGGTTCCAACTTACTTCCGGTAATTATATGTATGTATGGTGGTAAGATTTTATTGATTATATTCATGTTTATTATGCCTAATTAATTATTTAATTATTTACAACATGTCATGTCACGTCATATACTATTGTTACATGATTATCTATTACATGCCATGAATGCCACGTTATAAGCATTGAGTATGTCATGAAATATTTCTAGATTGTGCATGAGTCTTTTATTCTATCACAACTCCAATGATAGGATGAAGAATTATCCTAGTGGAACTCCTTTGTCTACTCTAGAGTGTTTAAATTAGATGTGGAATCTCCTGGGTTGACAAAGTACAGTCAACATGTGTGAAATCCCCAACCTCAGTTTGTCATTTGGCAGAGATTTGGAGCATCAGGATATGCAACACACAATCACACATCCCCATTCATGACATACAATGCAACCTACTAATGATCTAGTAGTATGCATTAATCGCAGCAGAAAATCAAACTCATAAAAAATTTGCACCAGAATATCTAAAAACATAACTTCATAAATAATTCATAATCATTATTTTGCCTCTTAGGACTGTTCGAGGCATTTGTACACTAAGTTTAAACTTGACAAATGGAGAATATATATATATATATACTCAAAAGATGGTCTATTGGTGACTTGTCTTTCGAAGATGCTGAATCTGTTGACTTATAACTCTTCTTCTTTGCTGAAGATGTTTTCTTCTGCTTGGATGAAGAACTCTATGATTCTGAAGCCTGTTCGCTACCTGTAAGAGAAGGGTAGGGTACTATGGCTTGGATAGGCGAAGGAGAAGGGAATTCCTCCTTGCTTTTCAGATTTGGCACTACAGATTTGGCACTACTAGTGGAAAATCTGAGGACACTTTGGAGATAATTTCATCTGTGTAGGCGTATTTATCCCACCATTTAACGAAATATTGGTGGACCAATAAATCATTATTCTTTTCATATGTCCATCTACAAATCTAGGGGGTTTTGTATCTTGCACTGAAGCGGATAAGTGAAGGTAATCTGGCATCTTGCCCTTTTACCTTATTGGATATTGAAAAATGTTTGATGACCTTCTGAAGATCATCAGGGAATATACAATGATAGGGTCGAAGTAACCCCACCACTGCTGAAACCACAGAGGGAAGTTATTTTTGGACCTTCGTCCGAAAACAAAGAACCAAGAATGCAAAAAATCTGGGGTTTGATAAAGAGGAAATTTAAACCAGACTTGAATATAATCATAATAATTATAAGCAATACTTGTTTCCTGGACAAGGGTTTTGGGAGTAGAAGGGTGGATTGCCCATTCTTCTTCCGTCAAAACGGTATTAATCTGACAATTATGAAAAATGATCTTTGATTTGTCAAATTTGTCAAAGATTGGTTTGATAGAAACGGAATTGGTTTTCACTATGATTCCGAGATAAAACTTGAAATCTTTGGCTGGATTGTCAGGAATCCAGTGAAAGTCCCTTGGAAAATATTCAATCGCGATCTGATAAGGATCTGTTTTAATTGATCTCTCAATATAAAACAGGTTATCAAGCCACAATTTCTTGATATAAGGTGCCTTGTTGGCACTGATAAATTTGCTCTCCGGCTGAGGTCCTGTTACTGCTAATGGATTAGCAAAAGGGTCACAGGGTGTGGCTAGGGTTGAAGCAAATGATGCAGGGATAACCAATCTGGGAACTTGTCCTAGATTGGTAAATCTATTGGCTATCTCCAGTGGGGAGGAAGCCGTGGTTAAGAGGGTTGTTGGTACAGGAGGTACTAACAACTTGGGTACAGAGGAGGAACTGGGAAGTCCTTCAGGTTTCTTCTTCTTACTCATGGTTTTTCTGCAAGAAATTCACGGGTAAGGAAATCAAGGATGGAATTATTTGATCCTTTAATAAATTCAATGTCAAAAATAAAAACGCTTAAAACAGCTTGCCATCGTACAAAAATCTGTTTTGATGCAATGTTTTTAACATCTTTTTCTAAAATTTCCTTTGCGGATTTGCAATCAATCCTCAAGAGGAATTTTTGATTTAATAAATCAGATTGAAATTTAGATATGCACAAAACAATAGATAGTATTTCTTTTTTAATAGTACTATAGTTATGTTGTGCAGGATTCCAAGTTCCGGAATGGAAACGAACAATTTGTTCGAAGGAACCTGGTGAAACAATTTGTTTCAAGATGCCGCCATAGCCTATGTCACTGGCGTCAGTCTGGACGATTTTGAAGCTATTTAAAATANGTTTTGCTTAGGTGGCATGATCTCACACATTGATTTCCTTCACAAATCCATCTAATGGTTTCTCTTTGTGCCAAGTATCTAATACTATTCATTATGTGTGGTTAAGATCTTGCCAAGTGTCCAAATAAAACTTCTCTAACCTAATTTGGACATTTCACACTGTGATTTTGAAACCACTGCACTTAGTACGCTTATCGAGGTTACTATTCACTCCGAAAAAGTGCATAATAAACTTAGTACTGAAAAATCCTAAATATTCAACTGAGTCTAGTGGCGTAAACTATAACGTAATCTGACACTTCTAACTACCTCAAACAAATAAAATCACATTTCTGGCACCATAGTGAGTGATAAAACTAATTATGTTGACATACTAGAACTTATGCGATTAGCCGATTCGTAAAAACTTATGGGGTTTTCACGAGATTTCTAATGTCTATAGAAATTCCACCATTGAATTTCTAGCGGGCTGTTACAATTGCCCATTCTTCTTCCGTCAAAACGGTATTAATCTGACAATTATGAAAAATGATCTTTGATTTGTCAAATTTGTCAAAGATTGGTTTGATAGAAACGAAATTGGTTTTCACTATGATTCCGAGATAAAACATGAAATCTTTGGCTGGATTGTCAGGAATCTAGTGAAAGTCCCTTGGAAAATATTCAATCGCGATCTAATAAGGATCTGTTTTAATTGATCTCTCAATATAAAACAGGTTATCAAGCCATAATTTCTTGATATAAGGTGCCTTGTTGGCACTGATAAATTTGCTCTCCGGCCGAGGTCTTGTTACTGCAAATGGATTAGCAAAAGGGTCACAGGGTGTGGCTAGGGTTGAAGCAAATGATGCAGGGGAAACCAATCTGGGAACTTGTCCTAGATTGGTAAATCTATTGGCTATCTCCAGTGGGGAGGAAGCCGTGGTTAAGAGGGTTGTTGGTACAGGAGGTACTAACAACTTGGGTACAGAGGAGGAACTGGGAAGTCCTCCAGGTTTCTTCTTCTTACTCATGGTTTTTCTGCAAGAAATTCACGGGTAAGGAAATCAGGGATGGAATTATTTGATCCTTTAATAAATTCAATGTCAAAAACAAAAACACTTAAAACAGCTTGCCATCGTACAAAAATCTGTTTTGATGCAATGTTTTTAACATCTTTTTCTAAAATTTCCTTTGCGGATTTGCAATCAATCCTCAAGAGGAATTTTTGATTTAATAAATCAGATTGAAATTTAGATATGCACAAAACAATAGATAGTATTTCTTTTTTAATAGTACTATAGTTATGTTGTGCAGGATTCCAAGTTCCGGAATGGAAACGAACAATTTGTTCGAAGGAACCTGGTGAAACAATTTGTTTCAAGATGCCGCCATAGCCTATGTCACTGGCGTCAGTCTGGACGATTTTGAAGCTATTTAAAATAGGAATACCAAGACACAAAAGAGTTTTGACATGTGCCTTGATTTTCTGGATAAGTTTGGTGTGAACATCAGTCCACGGAGCAGGATTAGATTTTAGTCTTGCGAACAAGGGGCAACACTGTTTTCTCATATCTTGGTAGAAGTCAAAGATGTAATTCAAAGAACCAAGAAATCTTTGAAGCTAGTTCTTGTCAAGA
This sequence comes from Carya cathayensis, assembly GCA_011037825.1. Lineage (NCBI taxonomy): Eukaryota > Viridiplantae > Streptophyta > Magnoliopsida > Fagales > Juglandaceae > Carya > Carya cathayensis. The sequence continues at coordinate 25,760 of QGSO01000349.1, read as the reverse complement.
ATAACATTTGGGAACTTATCGGCAAAGTCAATAGCTCGTTGAATAGGTTTGATTTTACCTTCGAAAATGTCATAACCAAGGAATCTGATCTTGGTTTGGAATAATTTCATTTTCGAAGCAGATAAGACAAGTCCATTTCTTTTGATGACTGTAAGAAACGTTTCAAGATGTTTCCAGTGTTCATCAATAGATTTGGAGAATACTAGCACATCATCTATGTAGATGATGGTGAACAGGGTGAATGACGAAAAGATATCATTCATGATGTTTTGAAATTCACTGGGAGCATTTTTTAGCCCAAATGGCATGACATTCCACTTGTAGTGTCCTAGAGGGGTGGTGAAACCAGTCTTGTAACGGTCTGACTTCCTAATTTGGATCTGCCAAAATCTAGACTTAAGGTCAAATTTAGAAAACACGGCTGCTCCTTCTAACCATTGTATCAAGTCTTGTTTATTGGGGATAGGGTACCTAATCCACTCTGAGACTTCATTTAAAGGTTTGTAGTTTATGACCAAACAGGGAGTCCCTCGCTCAATCTCAGCTTTTTTCTGGACATAGAAAGCTGCACACGACCAAGGTGACTTGCTATGCCTGATGATTTTCTTAGCGAGAAGATCTTCAATCTCAGTTTTGCAAAACTCCAAGGTTTCTCTATTCATTTGAATAGGCCTTGCCTTGATAGGTATTTTGGATTCTGAAAATCCTTTTATATAAGGTAAAGAAACCTCATGTTTTTTCCTATGCCAGAATGCAGTAGGAAGGTTTGAACAAACAAAAGAAATCAAAACCTTTTGAAAATCTGCGATCTTCGCCTGAAGCAGAGGATCATTCAAATTTTTGGATACACGTTTGAACTTAATTTCTAGTTTTAAGAAATCAAGTTGTTTTCTTTTTGTAAAAAGCATAGACAAAGATTTTCTATGACAGTCACGTTCATATTTAGAAGCAAATCTAAATTTGACTTTCTGTCCAAAGGGGTCAGAGGTGGTCCCGTCATGTTTAGAAAGGAAAGGCATCCCCAGAATTACATCGTAGGATATGTTTTTAACCAAAACAGATGGAATTTTAAAACAAACATTGTCCTGGCAAACATGAGCATTATTTAGCTCATAACGAATCTTCATCTTAGATCCGTCTGCTAAGAATAAATTCTCTTCGGACTTTTCAAAATACTGGGTAGGAACCAATCCTTCACGGATACAGTTCAAGTCAGCACCTGAGTCAATCAAAACAATAGCGGCGAATTTGTAATCATGAGCAACAATAATTTCTACCAAGCAAAACCATTTATGTGGAACAGAATGGCGAAGTAAGCAAATATCCTTATTAGGGTCAGATGGTTCAGCATGGTCTGAATCATTTGATTCATCGCCTGAAGGGTTTTGATCAAATTCATTTTGTATTTTAAAAGCAAGTAAATCTTGTTTAAAGGATGTATTCTCAGATCTAAGGTTTTTGACCTCTTATCTGAGTTCTAAAATTTCCTTTTTTACTAAAGAAACTTCATTTTGTAAACCTTTTATAGAAATCTCTTTGGGTTTTTGTTTCTGGAAGCATCCCAAAGTTTCTTGAAAAGATATTTGCCCTGAAGATTTAGACTCCTTACGAGTCATATTCTTCTTAAGTTGTTTGAGATATTTCTCCTTTAGTTCAGGGTTTTCAATTTGTGCAATAAGAGACTAGAGCATGTTTTCATGTTCTTCCTCTTTTGATAAAACTTGTTCCTTGTTGGGATCCTGGTCTAAAACATGTACTGTTTTCTTTTCAGGTTTACAACCGAACTTAATTTTTGGTGAGTTGGAATGATCAGAGTCTGAATGATAACTTGAATCATCAAAACTTAGTTCATCTATGTCCGAAGATGTAGGAGATCCTCTTTCGAGGAGTCGAAACAGATCTTCTTGATCAGCGGCATTAATATGCAACTCGTTAAGCTTTTTCTTGATCTTGGGCTTTTTGGGGCACTTATTTGCAAAGTGTCCTTTTTTGCCACAAGTAAAACATGTTCCCTTTGAGGGTTCTTTAGAAAACCATTTCTGCAAAGGTTTCTTTTTTCTGGAAACTAGATTTGAAATAGGTTTTTGATAAAATTCGTCGCGAGGTATTCTCCTGTGACTCCCACGAGGTTTAGAAAATCTTTTAAGACTTTTCTTATGCTCTCTGGATGGAGCAATAGGAGGAAGGCCAAATTGTTCACAAAAGTTTCCCATTTCATATTTGGCTTTCTTTCTATCATTCATCTGTTGAGCAAGCATCCTTTGATCATTACACATACTAATACCAAGTTTCTGAATTGTACTTACGATGTCACNAAAGGTTTGTAGTTTATGACCAAACAGGGAGTCCCTCGCTCAATCTCAGCTTTTTTCTGGACATAGAAAGCTGCACACGACCAAGGTGACTTGCTATGCCTGATGATTTTCTTAGCGAGGAGATCTTCAATCTCAGTTTTGCAAAACTCCAAGGTTTCTCTATTCATTTGAATAGGCCTTGCCTTGATAGGTATTTTGGATTCTGAAAATCCTTTTATATAAGGTAAAGAAACCTCATGTTTTTTCCTATGCCAGAATGCAGTAGGAAGGTTTGAACAAACAAAAGAAATCAAAACCTTTTGAAAATCTGCGATCTTCGCCTAAAGCAGAGGATCATTCAAATTTTTGGATACACGTTTGAACTTAATTTCTTGTTTTAAGAAATCAAGTTGTTTTCTTTTTGTAGAAAGCATAGACAAAGATTTTCTATGACAGTCACGTTCATATTTAGAAGCAAATCTAAATTTGACTTTCTGTCCAAAGGGGTCAGAGGTGGTCCCGTCATGTTCAGAAAGGACAGGCATCCCCAGAATTACATCGTAGGAGATGTTTTTAACCAAAACAGATGGAATTTTAAAACAAACATTGTCCTGGCAAACATGAGCATTATTTAGCTCATAACGAATCTTCATCTTAGATCCGTCTGCTAAGAATAAATTCTCTTCGGACTTTTCAAAATACTGGGTAGGAACCAATCCTTCACGGATACAGTTCAAGTCAGCACCTGAGTCAATCAAAACAATAGCGGCGAATTTGTAATCATGAGCAACAATAATTTCTACCAAGCAAAACCATTTATGTGGAACAGAATGGCGAAGTAAGCAAATATCCTTATTAGGGTCAGATGGTTCAGCATGGTCTGAATCATTTGATTCATCGCCTGAAGGGTTTTGATCAAATTCATTTTGTATTTTAAAAGCAAGTAAATCTTGTTTAAAGGATGTATTCTCAGATCTAAGGTTTTTGACCTCTTATCTGAGTTCTAAAATTTCCTTTTTTACTAAAGAAACTTCATTTTGTAAACCTTTTATAGAAATCTCTTTGGGTTTTTGTTTCTGGAAGCATCCCAAAGTTTCTTGAAAAGATATTTGCCCTGAAGATTTAGACTCCTTACGAGTCATATTCTTCTTAAGTTGTTTGAGATATTTCTCCTTTAGTTCAGGGTTTTCAATTTGTGCAATAAGAGACTAGAGCATGTTTTCATGTTCTTCCTCTTTTGATAAAACTTTTTCCTTGTTGGGATCCTGGTCTAAAACATGGACTGTTTTCTTTTCAGGTTTACAACAAGAATCATTACAACCGAACTTAATTTTTGGTGAGTTAGAATGATTAGAGTCTGAATGATAACTTGAATCATCAAAACTTAGTTCATCCATGTCCGAAGATGTAGGAGATCCTCTTTCGAGGAGTCGAAACAGATCTTCTTGATCAGCGGCATTAATATGCAACTCGTTAAGCTTTTTCTTGATCTTGGGCTTTTTGGGGCACTTATTTGCAAAGTGTCCTTTTTTGCCACAAGTAAAACATGTTCCCTTTGAGGGTTCTTTAGAAAACCATTTCTGAAAAGGTTTCTTTTTTCTGGAAACCAGATTTGAAATAGGTTTTTGATAAAATTCGTCGCGGGGTATTCTCCTGTGACTCTCACGAGGTTTAGAAAATCTTTTAAGACTTTTCTTATGCTATCTGGATGGAGCAATAGGAGGAAGGCCAAACTGTTCACAAAATTTTCCCATTTCATATTTGGCTTTCTTTCTATCATTCATCTGTTGAGCAAGCATCCTTTGATCATTACACATACTAATACCAAGTTTCTGAATTGTACTTACGATGTCACCATAAGTATAATCATTATAATTCAGTAAACCCGAGGCATCATTAAGTGAATCCTTAACCTTAATGGCGAACAAACGAGGCAATCCATCGATGAATTTTTCTTTCCAATAAGGCATGTTAGAGTCATCCCGGAGCATAACTCTAGACATAAAGACATCTTTATACCAACAGTAGTCAAACATCTTATTGCATCTTAGATTATTTAAATAATAAGATATACGGTTAGTAATGTTGGATGGTGTTCCAACAAAATGTTTAATAAGGGTGTAGATCAGGGTGTTGATTGCATCGGACTCTCCCTGTCCTATGCTTTCATCAAACACAGGTAACCCTTCTTCAGTCTTTTTGACTGCAGAACGTATTTCACCTCTAGCTACGTCGGTGAGATGTTTGTCCCACCAAGCACGAAGCATGCCTGAAAATCCACTGGTCAGGATATCAACAATTTCAGTTTGGCTGAGATTGTTGTTGACATATGCCTTAGCAACCATAGACATACGTTGGATAGTATTGAGGATTTCCTGCTCAGATAATCCATCAATATTACATTCATACATTTGGTCAGCAGATACGGAGAATTGAGACTGAAAACCTCTTTCTTCAAACTACAAATCAGGGGGTGTGGGTCTTGAATACCAGTTTTTCGTAAGACCAATAGGAGTAGGTCCTTTCGAATAAAGTCTGGCAAGTGTAGGTCTTTCCGAAGAAAGATCTTGAAAACCACTTTGTATTAAATCAATTTTCTGTACTAGGGAATTATCAGACAAGGTTTCATCAGACAAACCGTTATCATCCAGAGTTTTTACAGAAAATGAATCATCAAAATTAACCCTTTTGCTGTCTTTGTCTAAGACACTGACAGAGGGTTCTTCTTGCTTAATATTAGCAAGCATTTGATTAACCTTATCGAGAGTACTATCGACAGATTTAAAAGCAATTTTTGGTCTCCTCTCAGGTAAGATAACCAAAGGTTTTTCAACCATTTTGGTAGGTTTTTGAAAAATAGGTGTTTCAACCATATTCTCTATACGGTCAAGTTGTTGACCCATTGTATGGAGAGATTGGTTGACAAAATTGTTTTGTTCAATAATCTTTTTTGTTTCAAGCAAAACATTTTCTCCTGTTTTTGAAATCTTAAAGGGAGAAGCTTTTACTTCAGATCCTTTGTAGGAAACAATGATGGTTTCTAAAGGAGGATGGCTGGTTTTAATAACAGTCCTGCCTTCTTCTTTAGTAAAACTCGATTTTAAAACATTTAAATTCTTCTTTGAATCATCCTTCTTTGAGGCATAATGATTCTCAAGAAAATTGAAAAATAAAATGTGCTTATTAATAGCGACCATTTTTTCTTTCCATTTTCTTCGAATCTTCTGTTTCTCAGAAAGTGAGTAAATCTCACAATAAGATTTTCTGTTATCACGGTTTTCAATAGATTTAAACTCAGCAAGCAAAGAAGCCATATCAATATTTTCAAGGGTCAGAATTTCATAATCAGGATAATATGCTCTATTCATCATCATTAATTGATGATGGACTCGAGCAACCATATCAGAAGCCGTAGGAGATAATGAATCATTATCATCCTTTTGTGCTTCTTCCTGTACGGATTTATCCTTGGCAATATACATGGCAGATGTAACCTGGGACTGAGTTGAAATTCCTTTCAACTTTAGATCCTTCAGATCTTGGGTTATAGGAGTATCATCTGGTTGAAACTCCTTGATAAGGATCGGACGAGAGGATTTGTGTTGATCCTCCAAGAATCTGTTGAGATTAGCATCTTTAAGTCCTTGGTCCGAACTGATAGAAGATCTGGATCCAGCAAAAGAATTTCTTCTTTCATTAGAACTAGATGGTTCAAAAGATATCTTTACAATACCATCAAGATACTGTTTGATATAGCTCATGTCTTGTTCTTTAGGTCGAATTTCCATGGGTGGAAGCTCTTCCTTAAGAATCCATTCTTGTGGAAGTTGTATGTCCTTCCAGTTGAGTCTTTTGGGTATTTTGATGTTGGCATTTTCCGTAGAACTGCACATCAGGAGGGTTTCATTTTTAGGGGACTTGATCTTAGCCTTTGGTTCAAGGCTGGTGCTCAAGACCTTGTAGTAAATTCGGTAAACTAATGCCATCAATCTGCTGCCTTCACGCATGTTAAAACCAGAGGTTAGAACATTCAAAGTTAGTACAGACAAAACATGTTTATCAAACAAATCAACAGTTAAATTTGGATAGCAATCAAAGTGGACAGGACCATCCATCAGAGAAGTTTGAACTACTCCTAAGGCACTGTCTTCGAAGTCTTTGAATCTACCATCTCGTAAGCATAAGAGTACAGAAGCATTAATACCTTTTCTAATTAAAGGTTTTACTGCTACTTGTACAAATGCGATATGCATGAATTTAAAACCTTTTTCTTTAAAAGATTTTATCAATTCCTTTTTAAATAATACACATTGTTCATGTGTATTGGATATGGGAAAAGTCTGTTCCACAGTTTTTACCTGTGACATACTCTTCGATTTAAAGTTGATCCAAGGTTGGTGATATAAGGAGCTAACCTTGATCTTTGGCAAATGCCATTGATCCATATCATCAATCCCAGACTCAGTTTCTGAGATTTCACAATCTTCTTTGTTAATAATATCAGGAGGCAAAGCCGACTTGGAGCTAACTGATGAACTAGATCTAAACATCTTGTTCATCTTGGTCACAACTGAAGCAAAACTCAGGGTCCTTCCTAGACCTAGGTCTTTGTGCTACCCTTAGTAGCAATACTCACACATACCGGAGGGCCACAACACCAAAACAACCTCACTCCACATCCCACACATGCCCACGACACCTGTCCTTCGGCAATAAACGGCAATCTAGGGGAATCTAGGAGCCCTTCTGAATGGTGTATTCGACTGCGGTGGTGGACGCGAACTAAGACACCAGCACGCCAACTTAGAAGAGGAGAGACAGAGTGTCTCCAAACATGATCAAGAAAAGCAAGATAGACAGATAAAATTCAGCAGTTAATATCCAGAACCGAAGTGGCTCTGATACCAGAAACAGCGAAATCAAGTGAAGATAAGAGATATATTGAGATAGGGAAAAAATATAAACATGAACAAGATATGTGGAGGCTCGGCCTACCAATGCATGAAATGTTCAATGTAAAGATAAAAGTAAAGACAGAGTAATGAAGCAAAGCTTCAAATTATAACTTTAATGAAAGTAAGCATCAAATGGATACAAGTGAACAAAATGATAAACTTACAAGCTTAAGAATTCAAAAGAAAACAAGTTTGTAAGAGGAGGGTAAGGATTTTTGGAAGCAGTTCTTGCTGAAGGTTTTGGTTCTTCGGTAAGAAAGTTCTGCCTCACAAATGAAATGAGGAGTCCTTTTATAGAGTAAGGAAAGCTCCTGTACAATCACGAGAAAGTAATTCAAACAGTGAATAGTGAATAGTGACCATTCTGGCAATCAATCGTCGAAAGTATTTTGTTTTCTTTCGCCGAACATCATTCTGCACCGAAAGCATCTTTGTCTTTGTAGTGCACAGTGGTCAAAAGTTAATATTTCATCACCTTTCGGCTCCTAAAAAGAAGAGGCTGTCAGGGTGATATATATATATATATATATATCTCCTTATTCACATCTTGGCTAGGAAGGGGCTTTGTAAAGACTTTCTTCAAATCATTTGTTTGATGTGCTGAATAACACGCAGGGCCATCTCTAGAAACATGAGAATCATCTCTAAATACCGGTCCAGGTCCAACTCATTGTCTATTATCCTAATCTGCTTATTCATGTCCATATCCATCCTGTGGTCTTGTTACAGCTTCTGCTATCTCACTGGAATGGCAGTCTAGAAAAAGATAAAGGGGTGAGATTTCATGAAAATCTCAGTAAGTTAGCAACCAACATATAATGAGATAACATAAACATGATAAATAATAAACAGGAAATGCATGAGTGTAGAAAACATACTTTTCCTGTTTCATATACATTTTTTCGTAGAAACATTTTCTGAATAACTTTCAAATAAATATAACACATTTTCTTACATAGAACACTTGTTAATAAAAATAGATTTTTACATTTCTTTTCTTTTCTTTTTTCAAAACATCTTGCCTAATATATGGTAACATCACAGTTCCCCATTTTTATACTGTGAGTACCTATTGGATTTATGTCATCATATCTATGTAGTTAAACTTTCATACTTTCATTCATAGGGGTACCTACCAGCCCTAGGTACCATTTCCATATAACAATCACCCTAGAATCCTTTAAAGAGGATCCAGCTATTACCCATTGACTTTTTTTGTTACCACTCCATTTTTACTCACTCTAGTGTGGACAGAGAAATTCCACTAGGATACTTCCCATCCTAACATTTAGAGTCGTCATAAAAATATTTTTCATGCTATGCATATGAAAAAGATATTTAATGGCATGTGCTTTTGCTCAAGAAATCAAACTTTGCATGGATCATCGTAACTTTGAACATGTTGATTTGTAAGAATCCTTGGATATGTAAAAGTTTAAAAAAACATCACATGCCTCATAGAATGCGAATATTCATCAGATAAATGCAAGGTAATTCATGCTCAAAATAAACATTTATACATGAATGCTTTTGTTTATACATCATCATATAGATATCATCTAAGAGTAGGTTAGAGAATAACTTACAAAGTGCTTGAGTGATTGAAGTGGCTGAAATTAAGAATTTTTTTTCATGGGTTAGAACTTCATAAAATTTCTTAATCAACCTTATGAATCGTGGCAAGCTTAGCCATGCATGTTGGTGTTCATGTTAGTGGTGTTTTTCTACATGGGTACAAGTGCTTGGATTTTGAAACATGGTGACCCCAAGATAGTAGTGATGATCAACTCAAGATAGTGTGTAAACTTGTGTTGAACTTCATATACCCGAAGAATGTGTATGCAAATCTTTGAAATAGGCTATACATCGGTGTGTGCATGCTTTGAAACAAATCTCAAGACAAGGTGATGAACACTGACCGATGGGCTTCCCTACAATGGCATGGCTAGGCTCCTCTCTTCTCACATTAGAACACTAACTTGCAATTTTCTAAGGGACTCTTGTGGATGTAGTGAAGAGAAAGTGAGGTTTTGGAGTTGTATTTATAGGCATTCTTGAAGGCTAGGGTTACTTACAAAGAGATTAGTTGATTGCCCTTAACCATGGTGAAATGGCTTGGTTGGCAAGGACCTTCTTCAAGGATGTTCTATGGATGATGTGGGAGATCTAGGGCTATTATCTATTGGGCATGGGAGGCAAGCAAAAACCATGAATAGTTCATGGTTTGGTTCGAGTGTTACCCGGTCTTGCCTCCTCCAAACCATGGCCAATGGTAGTTTTTCCAAGATTCCATGGTGATTTGCTTGATCTTCCTTTTTCCATAAGATCAAGAGAGACAAATAGAGGGAGATGAGATGGGACACTTGTCCAAGTGATAGAAGAAACTTGGAGATGAAGTGGTGAGGTGTTGAAGCCAATGAGCTACATTTGGCTCTCCCCTTGATTTTCTTTGATTTCTTCTTCTTTTTCCATGGTTTCAAACCATGGTTATATGGTATTTGGAGATGAGGATTTGTAGATTTCATCCTTGCTTAGACGCTACAAAGTGAGTGGGCAAATAGTGGGAAGTTTGGAAGCAAACTCCCTAGGGTGAATCGGCTAGGCCTAGGCTATAGTTACCCTTTTGGTTGGATCTTTCTTCTCTCTTTCTTTTTGCAGGTCTAGTTGCACCTCTAAGGACTTCAATTTGGTTAGGCCTTTTCAGGAGATTCTCTTGTTCACTTGACTCAAACCATTGGTTCTTAGCCAGGGGTACCCGATTTCTAGTTTGCTTAGTTATGTGAGAGTTAAGCCATTGAACATGTGGCTAGGTGGCTTTTCATGAGGTGGTGTCTTGTATACACTTAAGGTGATGTGTCAAGAGTCCATCTAGAAGGAATGAGGCATTTGCAAGGTGTGGGTAGATGACAAATTCCATTTTTCCTCTAAGGACTCAAATCTGGCCAAGTAGTGTCCTAGTGGTCTTTGGAGTCTTTATTTCTCAATTCTGTTGAACCCAAGGTTCCAAGTTTCGTGTAATTATAAATTTACACATGGATTTTGATGATAACAAATGAATTCAAAGAATAAAGGAGTCTCAAGCTCAAGTTGTCCACACAATGGAATCAAGCACATCAAGAAACCAAGCATGAGCAAGAAGGGAACAAGTTCACATTAAAGTCATAGAGTAATGTTGTAAATCTCTTAAAAATTTGAAATTAAGATTAAGGCTAAAAATTAATATTTTATCATAAAGCATTAAAATATATTTTCCACATGTGCATGAATATTTTGAAAATTAAATTTAAAAATTTTGAAAGATGATTGATTGTCATCTTTCACATGTGCATGACATGATTAAAGGTTTGAACTTTGAAAATATTAAGATGATTGATTGTCATCTTTCACATGTGCATGTTTTATTTGAATATTTTCAAAAGTGATGGATGCTTTTCTTGACTTATGCAAAAGGTAGATGTCTTTGTTTGAAAATTTTGAAAAATAAAGTGTGCTCCTTTTGTCATATGCAAAAAGTAAAAGATTAGGTTTGAAATTTTTGAAAAGTAAAGTGTGCTCCTTTT